>CAWUDS030001307.1:3000000-3225771 GCA_963859935.3 Lathyrus sativus | reverse complement strand
AACCTAAAATTTTGTGATGGATTAAAAAATAAAATATATTTAATTTTTTTACATTTACTATAGTCTATAATGTTTTTAGCTTAGTGATAAAAAAAAGCTAAAACTTTGGGATAGTGAAGAAAAATATTAAATATTTTTAGATGTAATATATCATAAGTCAATGTGAATACGATGAATATAAACAATATTGAGCTTGATTATTTAATTTAAACTGTTGTGCATATGTATAAATTATGGGTCATTCATTTGTAGTCTCTTAACTTAGTTTCTTAGAGGTGAAGAAACCAAATTTTATGGTGATGGAGAAGAAGAAAAATATAGAAGTTTTTTACATCTATAACTCCATAATACAATGTGATTATGGTGAATACAAATAAAATTCAGCTTAAGTATTTGATTTTAGTGATTTCCCATGTAGATATAAGTTATTTGTCATTCATTTATAGTCTTTTAACTATGTGTCTTAGTGACGAAGAAACATGAAATTTGATGATAGAGAAGAAACATATTGAATATATTTACATCTAATTTACCATAATTCAATGTGAAAATGGTAAATATCAACAAACCTTAGCTTGATTATTTATTTTATTTTTGACCTATATTGTATAAAATATACGTCGTGGACTATAGTCTTTTAACTTTGTTTTTTAGAGGGGAAAAACCTAAAATTTTGTGATGGAGTAGAAAAATAAAATACAATTAAGTTTTTACATTTATTATAGTCTATTATGTTTTTACCTTAGTGATAAAGAAATGCTAAAACTTTGGGATGGTGAAGAAAAATATTGAATATTTTTATATGTAATATATCATAAATCTATGTGAATACGATGAATATAAACAATATTGAGTTTGATTATTTCATTTTAATTGTTATGCATATGTATAAATTATGGGTCATTCATTTATAGTCTCTTCACTTAGTTTCTTAGGGGTGAAGAAACCCAAATTTTAGTGATGGAGAAGAAGAAAAATATAGAAATGTTTTACATATATTCTACCATAATACAATGTGATTGTGGTGAACACAGATAAGATTGAGCTTAAATAATTAATTTTAGTGATTACCCATGTAGATATAATTTATTTGTCATTCATTTATAGTCTTTTAAGTATGTGTCTTAGTGACGAAGAAACATGAAATTTGATGATGGAGAAGAAAAATATTGAATATATTTACATCTAATTTACCATAATTAAATGTGAAAATGGTAAATATCAAAAAACGTTAGCTTGATTATTTATTTTAATTTTGACCTATATTACATAAAATATATTTCATGAATTATAGTCTTTTAACTTTGTTTTTAAGTTTGGAAAAACCTAAAATTTTGTGATGGATTAAAAAATAAAATATATTTAATTTTTTTACATTTACTATAGTCTATAATGTTTTTAGCTTAGTGAGAAAAAAAAGCTAAAACTTTGGGATAGTGAAGAAAAATATTAAATATTTTTAGATTTAATGTATCATTTGTCAATGTGAATACGATGAATATAAACAATATTGAGCTTGATTATTTAATTTTAATTGTTGTGCATATGTATAAATTATGGGTCATTCATTTGTAGTCTCTTAACTTAGTTTCTTAGAGGTGAAGAAACCAAAATTTATGGTGATGGAGAAGAAGAAAAATATAGAAGTTTTTTACATCTATAACTCCATAATACAATGTGATTATGGTGAATACAAATAAAATTCAGCTTAAGTATTTGATTTTAGTGATTTCCCATGTAGATATAAGTTATTTGTCATTCATTTATAGTCTTTTAACTATGTCTCTTAGTGACGAAGAAACATGAAATTTGATGATAGAGAAGAAACATATTGAATATATTTAAATCTAATATACCATAATTCAATGTGAAAATGGTAAATATCAACAAACCTTAGCTTGATTATTTATTTTATTTTTGACCTATATTGTATAAAATATACGTCGTGGACTATAGTCTTTTAACTTTGTTTTTTAGAAGGGAAAAACCTAAAATTTTGTGATGGAGTAGAAAAATAAAATACAATTAAGTTTTTACATTTATTATAGTCTATTATGTTTTTACCTTAGTGATAAAGAAATACTAAAACTTTGGGATGGTGAAGAAAAATATTGAACATTTTTATATGTAATATATCATAAATCTATGTGAATACGATGAATATAAATAATATTGAGTTTGATTATTTAATTTTAATTGTTATGCATATGTATAAATTATGGGTCATTCATTTATAGTCTCTTCACTTAGTTTCTTAGGGGTGAAGAAACCCAAATTTTGGTGATGGAGAAGAAGAAAAATATAGAAATGTTTTACATATATTATACCATAATACAATGTGATTGTGGTGAACACAGATAAGATTGAGCTTAAATAATTAATTTTAGTGATTACCCATGTAGATATAATTTATTTGTCATTCATTTATAGTCTTTTAAGTATGTGTCTTAGTGACGAATAAACATGAAATTTGATGATGGAGAAGAAACATATTGAATATATTTACATCTAATTTACCATAATTAAATGTGAAAATGGTAAATATCAAAAAACGTAAGCTTGATTATTTATTTTAATTTTGACCTATATTACATAAAATATATTTCATGGATTATAGTCTTTTAACTTTGTTTTTTAGTTTGGAAAAACCTAAAATTTTGTGATGGATTAAAATATAAAATATATTTAATTTTTTTACATTTACTATAGTCTATAATGTTTTTAGCTTAGTCATAAAAAAAAGCTAAAACTTTGGGATAGTGAAGAAAAATATTAAATATTTTTAGATGTAATGTATCATAAGTCAATGTGAATACGATGAATATAAACAATATTGAGCTTGATTATTTAATTTAAATTGTTGTGCATATGTATAAATTATGGGTCATTCATTTGTAGTCTCTTAACTTAGTTTCTTAGAGGTGAAGAAACCAAATTTTATGGTGATGGAGAAGAAGAAAAATATAGAAGTTTTTTACAACTATAACTCCATAATACAATGTGATTATGGTGAATACAAATAAAATTCAGCTTAAGTATTTGATTTTAGTGATTTCCCATGTAGATATAAGTTATTTGTCATTCATTTATAGTCTTTTAACTATGTCTCTTAGTGACGAAGAAACATGAAATTTGATGATAGAGAAGAAACATATTGAATATATTTACATCTAATTTACCATAATTCAATGTGAAAATGGTAAATATCAACAAACCTTAGCTTGATTATTTATTTTATTTTTGACCTATATTGTATAAAATATACGTCGTGGACTATAGTCTTTTAACTTTGTTTTTTAGAGGGGAAAAACCTAAAATTTTGTGATGGAGTAGAAAAATAAAATACAATTAAGTTTTTACATTTATTATAGTCTATTATGTTTTTACCTTAGTGATAAAGAAATGCTAAAACTTTGGGATGGTGAAGAAAAATATTGAACATTTTTATATGTAATATATCATAAATCTATGTGAATACGATGAATATAAATAATATTGAGTTTGATTATTTAATTTTAATTGTTATGCATATGTATAAATTATGGGTCATTCATTTATAGTCTCTTCACTTAGTTTCTTAGGGGTGAAGAAACCCAAATTTTGGTGATGGAGAAGAAGAAAAATATAGAAATGTTTTACATATATTATACCATAATACAATGTGATTGTGGTGAACACAGATAAGATTGAGCTTAAATAATTAATTTTAGTGATTACCCATGTAGATATAATTTATTTCTCATTCATTTATAGTCTTTTAAGTATGTGTCTTAGTGACGAAGAAACATGAAATTTGATGATGGAGAAGAAAAATATTGAATATATTTACATCTAATTTACCATAATTAAATGTGAAAATGGTAAATATAAAAAAACGTTAGCTTGATTATTTATTTTAATTTTAACCTATATTACATAAAATATATTTAATGAATTATAGTCTTTTAACTTTGTTTTTAAGTTTGGAAAAACCTAAAATTTTGTGATGGATTAAAAAATAAAATATATTTAATTTTTTTACATTTACTATAGTCTATAATGTTTTTAGCTTAGTGAGAAAAAAAAGCTAAAACTTTGGGATAGTGAAGAAAAATATTAAATATTTTTAGATGTAATGTATCATAAGTCAATGTGAATACGATGAATATAAACAATATTTAGCTTGATTATTTAATTTTAATTGTTGTGCATATGTATAAATTATGGGTCATTCATTTGTAGTCTCTTAACTTAGTTTCTTAGAGGTGAAGAAACCAAAATTTATGGTGATGGAGAAGAAGAAAAATATAGAAGTTTTTTACATCCATAACTCCATAATACAATGTGATTATGGTGAATACAAATAAAATTCAGATTAAGTATTTGATTTTAGTGATTTCCCATGTAGATATAAGTTATTTGTCATTCATTTATAGTCTTTTAACTATGTGTCTTAGTGACGAAGAAACATGGAATTTGATGATAGAGAAGAAACATATTGAATATATTTACATCTAATTTACCATAATTCAATGTGAAAATGGTAAATATCAACAAACCTTAGCTTGATTATTTATTTTAATTTTGACCTATATAGTATAAAATATACGTCGTGGCCTATAGTCTTTTAACTTTGTTTTTTAGAGGGGAAAAACCTAAAATTTTGTGATGGAGTAGAAAAATAAAATACAATTAAGTTTTTACATTTATTATAGTCTATTATGTTTTTACCTTAGTGATAAAGAAATGCTAAAACTTTGGGATGGTGAAGAAAAATATTGAATATTTTTATATGTAATATATCATAAATCTATGTGAATACGATGAATATAAACAATATTGAGTTTGATTATTTAATTTTAATTGTTATGCATATGTATAAATTATGGGTCATTCATTTATAGTCTCTTCACTTAGTTTCTTAGGGGTGAAGAAACCCAAATTTTGGTGATGGAGAAGAAGAAAAATATAGAAATGTTTTACATATATTCTACCATAATACAATGTGATTGTGGTGAACACAGATAAGATTGAGCTTAAATAATTAATTTTAGTGATTACCCATGTAGATATAATTTATTTGTCATTCATTTATAGTCTTTTAAGTATGTGTCTTAGTGACGAAGAAACATGAAATTTGATGATGGAGAAGAAACATATTGAATATATTTACATCTAATTTACCATAATTAAATGTGAAAATGGTAAATATCAAAAAACGTTAGCTTGATTATTTATTTTAATTTTGACCTATATTATATAAAATATATTTCATGGATTATAGTCTTTTAACTTGTTTTTTAGTTTAGAAAACCTAAAATTTTGTGATGGATTAAAAAATAAAATATATTTAATTTTTTTACATTTACTATAGTCTATAATGTTTTTAGCTTAGTGATAAAAAAAAGCTAAAACTTTGGGATAGTGAAGAAAAATATTAAATATTTTTAGATGTAATATATCATAAGTCAATGTGAATACGATGAATATAAATAATATTGAGCTTGATTATTTAATTTTAATTGTTGTGCATATGTATAAATTATGGGTCATTCATTTGTAGTCTCTTAACTTAGTTTCTTAGATGTGAAGAAACCAAAATTTATGGTGATGGAGAAGAAGAAAAATATAGAAGTTTTTTACATCTATAACTCCATAATACAATGTGATTATTGTGAATACAAATAAGATTCAGCTTAAGTATTTGATTTTAGTGATTTCCCATGTAGATATAAGTTATTTGTCATTCATTTATAGTCTTTTAACTATGTGTCTTAGTGATGAAGAAACATGAAATTTGATGATAGAGAAGAAACATATTGAATATATTTACATCTAATTTACCATAATTCAATGTGAAAATGGTAAATATCAACAAACCTTAGCTTGATTATTTATTTTAATTTTGACCTATATAGTATAAAATATACGTCGTGGACTATAGTCTTTTAACTTTGTTTTTTAGTGAGGAAAAACCTAAAATTTTGCGATGGAATAGAAAAATAAAATACAATTAAGTTTTTACATTTATTATAGTCTATTATGTTTTTACCTTAGTGATAAATAAATGCTAAAACTTTGGGATGGTGAAGAAAAATATTGAATATTTTTATATGTAATATATCATAAATCTATGTGAATACGATGAATATAAATAATATTGAGTTTGATTATTTAATTTTAATTGTTATGCATATGTATAAATTATGGGTCATTCATTTATAGTCTCTTCACTTAGTTTCTTAGGGGTGAAGAAACCCAAATTTTGGTGATGGAGAAGAAGAAAAATATAGAAATGTTTTACATATATTATACCATAATACAATGTGATTGTGGTGAACACAGATAAGATTGAGCTTAAATAATTAATTTTAGTGATTACCCATGTAGATATAATTTATTTGTCATTCATTTATAGTCTTTTAAGTATGTGTCTTAGTGACGAATAAACATGAAATTTGATGATGGAGAAGAAACATATTGAATATATTTACATCTAATTTACCATAATTAAATGTGAAAATGGTAAATATCAAAAAACGTAAGCTTGATTATTTATTTTAATTTTGACCTATATAACATAAAATATATTTCATGGATTATAGTCTTTTAACTTTGTTTTTTAGTTTGGAAAAACCTAAAATTTTGTGATGGATTAAAAAATAAAATATATTTAATTTTTTTACATTTACTATAGTCTATAATGTTTTTAGCTTAGTCATAAAAAAAAGCTAAAACTTTGGGATAGTGAAGAAAAATATTAAATATTTTTAGATGTAATATATCATAAGTCAATGTGAATACGATGAATATAAACAATATTGAGCTTGATTATTTAATTTAAATTGTTGTGCATATGTATAAATTATGGGTCATTCATTTGTAGTCTCTTAACTTAGTTTCTTAGAGGTGAAGAAACCAAATTTTATGGTGATGGAGAAGAAGAAAAATATAGAAGTTTTTTACAACTATAACTCCATAATACAATGTGATTATGGTGAATACAAATAAAATTCAGCTTAAGTATTTGATTTTAGTGATTTCCCATGTAGATATAAGTTATTTGTCATTCATTTATAGTCTTTTAACTATGTCTCTTAGTGACGAAGAAACAAGAAATTTGATGATAGAGAAGAAACATATTGAATATATTTACATCTAATTTACCATAATTCAATGTGAAAATGGTAAATATCAACAAACCTTAGCTTGATTATTTATTTTATTTTTGACCTATATTGTATAAAATATACGTCGTGGACTATAGTCTTTTAACTTTGTTTTTTAGAGGGGAAAAACCTAAAATTTTGTGATGGAGTAGAAAAACAAAATACAATAAGTTTTTACATTTATTATAGTCTATTATGTTTTTACCTTAGTGATAAAGAAATGCTAAAACTTTGGGATGGTGAAGAAAAATATTAAATATTTTTATATGTAATATATCATAAATCTATGTGAATACGATGAATATAAACAATATTGAGTTTGATTATTTAATTTTAATTGTTATGCATATGTATAAATTATGGGTCATTCATTTATAGTCTCTTCACTTAGTTTCTTAGGGGTGAAGAAACCCAAATTTTGGTGATGGAGAAGAAGAAAAATATAGAAATGTTTTACATATATTCTACCATAATACAATGTGATTGTGGTGAACACAGATAAGATTGAGCTTAAATAATTAATTTTAGTGATTACCCATGTAGATATAATTTATTTCTCATTCATTTATAGTCTTTTAAGTATGTGTCTTAGTGACGAAGAAACATGAAATTTGATGATGGAGAAGAAAAATATTGAATATATTTACATCTAATTTACCATAATTAAATGTGAAAATGGTAAATATCAAAAAACGTTAGCTTGATTATTTATTTTAATTTTAACCTATATTACATAAAATATATTTAATGAATTATAGTCTTTTAACTTTGTTTTTAAGTTTGGAAAAACCTAAAATTTTGTGATGGATTAAAAAATAAAATATATTTAATTTTTTTTACATTTACTATAGTCTATAATGTTTTTAGCTTAGTGAGAAAAAAAAGCTAAAACTTTGGGATAGTGAAGAAAAATATTAAATATTTTTAGATGTAATGTATCATAAGTCAATGTGAATACGATGAATATAAACAATATTTAGCTTGATTATTTAATTTTAATTGTTGTGCATATGTATAAATTATGGGTCATTCATTTGTAGTCTCTTAACTTAGTTTCTTAGAGGTGAAGAAACCAAAATTTATGGTGATGGAGAAGAAGAAAAATATAGAAGTTTTTTACATCCATAACTCCATAATACAATGTGATTATGGTGAATACAAATAAAATTCAGATTAAGTATTTGATTTTAGTGATTTCCCATGTAGATATAAGTTATTTGTCATTCATTTATAGTCTTTTAACTATGTGTCTTAGTGACGAAGAAACATGGAATTTGATGATAGAGAAGAAACATATTGAATATATTTACATCTAATTTACCATAATTCAATGTGAAAATGGTAAATATCAACAAACCTTAGCTTGATTATTTATTTTAATTTTGACCTATATAGTATAAAATATACGTCGTGGACTATAGTCTTTTAACTTTGTTTTTTAGAGGGGAAAAACCTAAAATTTTGTGATGGAGTAGAAAAATAAAATACAATTAAGTTTTTACATTTATTATAGTCTATTATGTTTTTACCTTAGTCATAAAGAAATGCTAAAACTTTGGGATGGTGAAGAAAAATATTGAATATTTTTATATGTAATATATCATAAATCTATGTGAATACGATGAATATAAACAATATTGAGTTTGATTATTTAATTTTAATTGTTATGCATATGTATAAATTATGGGTCATTCATTTATAGTCTCTTCACTTAGTTTCTTAGGGGTGAAGAAACCCAAATTTTGGTGATGGAGAAGAAGAAAAATATAGAAATGTTTTACATATATTCTACCATAATACAATGTGATTGTGGTGAACACAGATAAGATTGAGCTTAAATAATTAATTTTAGTGATTACCCATGTAGATATAATTTATTTGTCATTCATTTATAGTCTTTTAAGTATGTGTCTTAGTGACGAAGAAACATGAAATTTGATGATGGAGAAGAAACATATTGAATATATTTACATCTAATTTACCATAATTAAATGTGAAAATGGTAAATATCAAAAAACGTTAACTTGATTATTTATTTTAATTTTGACCTATATTATATAAAATATATTTCATGGATTATAGTCTTTTAACTTGTTTTTTAGTTTAGAAAACCTAAAATTTTGTGATGGATTAAAAAATAAAATATATTTAATTTTTTTTACATTTACTATAGTCTATAATGTTTTTAGCTTAGTGATAAAAAAAAGCTAAAACTTTGGGATAGTGAAGAAAAATATTAAATATTTTTAGATGTAATATATCATAAGTCAATGTGAATACGATGAATATAAATAATATTGAGCTTGATTATTTAATTTTAATTGTTGTGCATATGTATAAATTATGGGTCATTCATTTGTAGTCTCTTAACTTAGTTTCTTAGATGTGAAGAAACCAAAATTTATGGTGATGAAGAAGAAGAAAAATATAGAAGTTTTTTACATCTATAACTCCATAATACAATGTGATTATTGTGAATACAAATAAGATTCAGCTTAAGTATTTGATTTTAGTGATTTCCCATGTAGATATAAGTTATTTGTCATTCATTTATAGTCTTTTAACTATGTGTCTTAGTGACGAAGAAACATGAAATTTGATGATAGAGAAGAAACATATTGAATATATTTACATCTAATTTACCATAATTCAATGTGAAAATGGTAAATATCAACAAACCTTAGCTTGATTATTTATTTTAATTTTGACCTATATAGTATAAAATATACGTCGTGGACTATAGTCTTTTAACTTTGTTTTTTAGTGAGGAAAAACCTAAAATTTTGCGATGGAATAGAAAAATAAAATACAATTAAGTTTTTACATTTATTATAATCTATTATGTTTTTACCTTAGTGATAAATAAATGCTAAAACTTTGGGATGGTGAAGAAAAATATTGAATATTTTTATATGTAATATATCATAAATCTATGTGAATACGATGAATATAAACAATATTGAGTTTGATTATTTAATTTTAATTGTTATGCATATGTATAAATTATGGCTCATTCATTTGTAGTCTCTTCACTTAGATTCTTAGGGGTGAAGAAACCCAAATTTTGGTGATGGAGAAGAAGAAAAATATAGAAATGTTTTACATATATTATACCATAATACAATGTGATTGTGGTGAATACAGATAAGATTGAGCTTAAATAATTAATTTTAGTGATTACCCATGTAGATATAATTTATTTGTCATTCATTTATAGTCTTTTAAGTATGTGTCTTAGTGACGAAGAAACATGAAATTTGATGATGGAGAAGAAACATATTGAATATATTTACATCTAATTTACCATAATTAAATGTGAAAATGGTAAATATCAAAAAACGTTAGCTTGATTATTTATTTTAATTTTGACCTATATTGTATAAAATATATGTCGTAGACTATAGTCTTTTAACTTTGTTTTTTAGAGGGGAAAAACCTAAAATTTTGTGATGGAGTAGAAAAATAAAATACAATTAAGTTTTTACATTTATTATAGTCTATTATGTTTTTACCTTAGTGATAAAGAAATGCTAAAACTTTGGGATGGTGAAGAAAAATATTGAATATTTTTATATGTAATATATCATAAATCTATGTGAATACGATGAATATAAACAATATTGAGTTTGATTATTTAATTTTAATTGTTATGCATATGTATAAATTATGGGTCATTCATTTATAGTCTCTTCACTTAGTTTCTTAGGGATGAAGAAACCCAAATTTTGGTGATGGAGAAGAAGAAAAATATAGAAATGTTTTACATATATTCTACCATAATACAATGTGATTGTGGTGAACACAGATAAGATTGAGCTTAAATAATTAATTTTAGTGATTACCCATGTAGATATAATTTATTTGTCATTCATTTATAGTCTTTTAAGTATGTGTCTTAGTGACGAAGAAACATGAAATTTGATGATGGAGAAGAAACATATTGAATATATTTACATCTAATTTACCATAATTAAATGTGAAAATGGTAAATATCAAAAAACGTTAGCTTGATTATTTATTTTAATTTTGACCTATATTATATAAAATATATTTCATGGATTATAGTCTTTTAACTTGTTTTTTAGTTTAGAAAACCTAAAATTTTGTGATGGATTAAAAAATAAAATATATTTAATTTTTTTACATTTACTATAGTCTATAATGTTTTTAGCTTAGTGATAAAAAAAAGCTAAAACTTTGGGATAGTGAAGAAAAATATTAAATATTTTTAGATGTAATATATCATAAGTCAATGTGAATACGATGAATATAAATAATATTGAGCTTGATTATTTAATTTTAATTGTTGTGCATATGTATAAATTATGGGTCATTCATTTGTAGTCTCTTAACTTAGTTTCTTAGATGTGAAGAAACCAAAATTTATGGTGATGGAGAAGAAGAAAAATATAGAAGTTTTTTACATCTATAACTCCATAATACAATGTGATTATTGTGAATACAAATAAGATTCAGCTTAAGTATTTGATTTTAGTGATTTCCCATGTAGATATAAGTTATTTGTCATTCATTTATAGTCTTTTAACTATGTGTCTTAGTGACGAAGAAACATGAAATTTGATGATAGAGAAGAAACATATTGAATATATTTACATCTAATTTACCATAATTCAATGTGAAAATGGTAAATATCAACAAACCTTAGCTTGATTATTTATTTTAATTTTGACCTATATAGTATAAAATATACGTCTTGGACTATAGTCTTTTAACTTTGTTTTTTAGTGAGGAAAAACCTAAAATTTTGCGATGGAATAGAAAAATAAAATACAATTAAGTTTTTACATTTATTATAGTATATTATGTTTTTACCTTAGTGATAAATAAATGCTAAAACTTTGGGATGGTGAAGAAAAATATTGAATATTTTTATATGTAATATATCATAAATCTATGTGAATACGATGAATATAAACAATATTGAGTTTGATTATTTAATTTTAATTGTTATGCATATGTATAAATTATGGCTCATTCATTTGTAGTCTCTTCACTTAGATTCTTAGGGGTGAAGAAACCCAAATTTTGGTGATGGAGAAGAAGAAAAATATAGAAATGTTTTACATATATTATACCATAATACAATGTGATTGTGGTGAATACATATAAGATTGAGCTTAAATAATTAATTTTAGTGATTACCCATGTAGATATAATTTATTTGTCATTCATTTATAGTCTTTTAAGTATGTGTCTTAGTGACGAAGAAACATGAAATTTGATGAAGGAGAAGAAACATATTGAATATATTTACATCTAATTTACCATAATTAAATGTGAAAATGGTAAATATCAAAAAACGTTAGCTTGATTATTTATTTTAATTTTGACCTATATTGTATAAAATATATGTCGTAGACTATAGTCTTTTAACTTTGTTTTTTAGTGAGGAAAACCCTAAAATTTTGCGATGGAGTAGAAAAATAAAATACAATTAATTTTTTACATTTATTATAGTCTGTTATGTTTTTACCTTAGTGATAAAGAAATGCTAAAAGTTTGGGATGGTAAATAAAAATATTGAATATTTTTATATGTAATATATCATAAATCTATGTGAATACGATGAATATAAACAATATTGAGCTTGATTATTTAATTTTAATTGTTATCCATATGTATAAATTATAGGTCATCCATTTGTAGTCTCTTCACTTAGTTTCTTAGGGGTGAAGAAACCAAAATTTTGGTGATGGAGAAGAAGAAAAATATAGAAATGTTTTACATATATTATACCATAATACAATGTGATTATGGTGAATACAGATAACATTGAGCTTAAATAATTAATTTTAGTGATTACCCATGTAGATATAATTTATTTGTCATTCATTTATAGTCTTTTAACTATGTGTCTTAGTGACGAAGAAACATGAGAGTTGATGATGGAGAAGAAACATATTGAATATATTTACATCTAATTTACCATATTTAAATGTGAAAATGGTAAATATCAAAAAACGTTAGCTTGATTATTTATTTTAATTTTGACCTATATTATATAAAATATATTTCATGGATTATAGTCTTTTAACTTTTTTTTTTAGTTTGGAATAACCTAAAATTTTGTGATGGATTAAAAAAATAAAATACATTTAATTTTTTACATTTACTATAGTCTATAATGTTTTTAGCTTAGTGATAAAAAAAGCTAAAACTTTGGGATAGTGAAGAAAAATATTAAATATTTTTACGTGTAATATATCATAAGTCAATGTGAATACGATGAATATAAACAATATTGAGCTTGATTATTTAATTTTAATTGTTATGCATATGTATAAATTATGGGTAATTCATTTGTAGTCTCTTCACTTAGATTCTTAGGGGTGAAGAAACCCAAATTTTGGTGATGGAGAAGAAGAAAAATATAGAAATGTTTTACATATATTATACCATAATACAACGTGATTGTGGTGAATACAGATAAGATTGAGCTTAAATAATTAATTTTAGTGATTACCCATGTAGATATAATTTATTTGTCATTCATTTATAGTCTTTTAAGTATGTGTCTTAGTGACGAAGAAACATGAAATTTGATGATGGAGAAGAAACATATTGAATATATTTACATCTAATTTACCATAATTAAATGTGAAAATGGTAAATATCAAAAAACGTTAGCTTGATTATTTATTTTAATTTTGACCTATATTGTATAAAATATATGTCGTAGACTATAGTCTTTTAACTTTGTTTTTTAGTGAGGAAAACCCTAAAATTTTGCGATGGAGTAGAAAAATAAAATACAATTAATTTTTTACATTTATTATAGTCTGTTATGTTTTTACCTTAGTGATAAAGAAATGCTAAAACTTTGGGATGGTAAATAAAAATATTGAATATTTTTATATGTAATATATCATAAATCTATGTGAATACGATGAATATAAACAATATTGAGCTTGATTATTTAATTTTAATTGTTATCCATATGTATAAATTATAGGTCATCCATTTGTAGTCTCTTCACTTAGTTTCTTAGGGGTGAAGAAACCAAAATTTTGGTGATGGAGAAGAAGAAAAATATAGAAATGTTTTACATATATTATACCATAATACAATGTGATTATGGTGAATACACATAACATTGAGCTTAAATAATTAATTTTAGTGATTACCCATGTAGATATAATTTATTTTCATTCATTTATAGTCTTTTAACTATGTGTCTTAGTGACGAAGAAACATGAGAGTTGATGATGGAGAAGAAACATATTGAATATATTTACATCTAATTTACCATATTTAAATGTGAAAATGGTAAATATCAAAAAACGTTAGCTTGATTATTTATTTTAATTTTGACCTATATTATATAAAATATATTTCATGGATTATAGTCTTTTAACTTTTTTTTTTTAGTATGGAATAACCTAAAATTTTGTGATGGATTAAAAAAATAAAATACATTTAATTTTTTACATTTACTATAGTCTATAATGTTTTTAGCTTAGTGATAAAAAAAGCTAAAACTTTGGGATAGTGAAGAAAAATATTAAATATTTTTACATGTAATATATCATAAGTCAATGTGAATACGATGAATATAAACAATATTGAGCTTGATTATTTAATTTTAATTGTTATGCATATGTATAAATTATGGGTCATCCATTTGTAGTCTCTTCACTTAGTTTCTTAGGGGTGAAGAAATCCAAATTTTGGTGATGGAGAAGAAGAAAAATATAGAAATGTTTTACATATATTATACCATAATACAATGTGATTATGGTGAATACAGATAACATTGAGCTTAAATAATTAGTTTTAGTGATTACCCATGTAGATATAATTTATTTGTCATTCATTTATAGTCTTTTAACTATGTGTCTTAGTGACGAAGAAACATGAGAGTTGATGATGGAGAAGAAACATATTGAATATATTTACATCTAATTTACCATATTTAAATGTGAAAATGGTAAATATCAAAAAACGTTAGCTTGATTATTTATTTTAATTTTGACCTATATTATATAAAATATATTTCATGGATTATAGTCTTTTAACTTTTTTTTTTAGTTTGGAATAACCTAAAGTTTTGTGATGGATTAAAAAAATAAAATACATTTAATTTTTTACATTTACTATAGTCTATAATGTTTTTAGCTTAGTGATAAAAAAAGCTAAAACTTTGGGATAGTGAAGAAAAATATTAAATATTTTTACGTGTAATATATCATAAGTCAATGTGAATACGATGAATATAAACAATATTGAGCTTGATTATTTAATTTTAATTGTAATGCATATGTATAAATTATGGGTCATTCATTTGTAGTCTCTTCACTTAGATTCTTAGTGGTGAAGAAATCCAAATTTTGGTGATGGAGAAGAAGAAAAATATAGAAATGTTTTACATATATTATACCATAATACAATGTGATTGTGGTGAATACAGATAAGATTGAGCTTAAATAATTAATTTTAGTGATTACCCATGTAGATATAATTTATTTGTCATTCATTTATAGTCTTTTAAGTATGTGTCTTAGTGACGAAGAAACATGAAATTTGATGATGGAGAAGAAACATATTGAATATATTTACATCTAATTTACCATAATTAAATGTGAAAATGGTAAATATCAAAAAACGTTAGCTTGATTATTTATTTTAATTTTGACCTATATTGTATAAAATATATGTCGTAGACTATAGTCTTTTAACTTTGTTTTTTAGTGAGGAAACACCTAAAATTTTGCGATGGAGTAGAAAAATAAAATACAATTAATTTTTTACATTTATTATAGTCTGTTATGTTTTTACCTTAGTGATAAAGAAATGCTAAAACTTTGTGATGGTGAATAAAAATATTGAATATTTTTATATGTAATATATCATAAATCTATGTGAATACGATGAATATAAACAATATTGAGCTTGATTATTTAATTTTAATTGTTATCCATATGTATAAATTATGGGTCATCCATTTGTAGTCTCTTCACTTAGTTTCTTAGGGGTGAAGAAACCAAAATTTTGGTGATGGAGAAGAAGAAAAATATAGAAATGTTTTACATATATTATACCATAATACAATGTGATTATGGTGAATACAGATAACATTGAGCTTAAATAATTAATTTTAGTGATTACCCATGTAGATATAATTTATTTGTCATTCATTTATAGTCTTTTAAGTATGTGTCTTAGTGACGAAGAAACATGAAAGTTGATGATGGAGAAGAAACATATTGAATATATTTACATCTAATTTACCATAATTAAATGTGAAAATGGTAAATATCAAAAAACGTTAGCTTGATTATTTATTTTAATTTTGACCTATATTATATAAAATATGTTTCATGGATTATAGTCTTTTAACTTTTTTTTTTAGTTTGGAATAACCTAAAATTTTGTGATGGATTAAAAAAATAAAATACATTTAATTTTTTACATTTACTATAGTCTATAATGTTTTTAGCTTAGTGATAAAAAAAGCTAAAACTTTGGGATAGTGAAGAAAAATATTAAATATTTTTACGTGTAATATATCATAAGTCAATGTGAATACGATGAATATAAACAATATTGAGCTTGATTATTTAATTTTAATTGTTATGCATATGTATAAATTATGGGTCATTCATTTGTAGTCTCTTCACTTAGATTCTTAGTGGTGAAGAAATCCAAATTTTGGTGATGGAGAAGAAGAAAAATATAGAAATGTTTTACATATATTATACCATAATACAATGTGATTGTGGTGAATACAGATAAGATTGAGCTTAAATAATTAATTTTAGTGATTACCCATGTAGATATAATTTATTTGTCATTCATTTATAGTCTTTTAAGTATGTGTCTTAGTGACGAAGAAACATGAAATTTGATGATGGAGAAGAAACATATTGAATATATTTACATCTAATTTACCATAATTAAATGTGAAAATGGTAAATATCAAAAAACGTTAGCTTGATTATTTATTTTAATTTTGACCTATATTGTATAAAATATATGTCGTAGACTATAGTCTTTTAACTTTGTTTTTTAGTGAGGAAACACCTAAAATTTTGCGATGGAGTAGAAAAATAAAATACAATTAATTTTTTACATTTATTATAGTCTGTTATGTTTTTACCTTAGTGATAAAGAAATGCTAAAACTTTGCGATGGTGAATAAAAATATTGAATATTTTTATATGTAATATATCATAAATCTATGTGAATACGATGAATATAAACAATATTGAGCTTGATTATTTAATTTTAATTGTTATCCATATGTATAAATTATGGGTCATCCATTTGTAGTCTCTTCACTTAGTTTCTTAGGGGTGAAGAAACCAAAATTTTGGTGATGGAGAAGAAGAAAAATATAGAAATGTTTTACATATATTATACCATAATACAATGTGATTATGGTGAATACAGATAACATTGAGCTTAAATAATTAATTTTAGTGATTACCCATGTAGATATAATTTATTTGTCATTCATTTATAGTCTTTTAAGTATGTGTCTTAGTGACGAAGAAACATGAAAGTTGATGATGGAGAAGAAACATATTGAATATATTTACATCTAATTTACCATAATTAAATGTGAAAATGGTAAATATCAAAAAACGTTAGCTTGATTATTTATTTTAATTTTGACCTATATTATATAAAATATATTTCATGGATTATAGTCTTTTAACTTTTTTTTTTAGTTTGGAATAACCTAAAATTTTGTGATGGATTAAAAAAATAAAATACATTTAATTTTTTACATTTACTATAGTCTATAATGTTTTTAGCTTAGTGATAAAAAAAGCTAAAACTTTGGGATAGTGAAGAAAAATATTAAATATTTTTACGTGTAATATATCATAAGTCAATGTGAATACGATGAATATAAACAATATTGAGCTTGATTATTTAATTTTAATTGTTATGCATATGTATAAATTATGGGTCATTCATTTGTAGTCTCTTCACTTAGATTCTTAGGGGTGAAGAAACCCAAATTTTGGTGATGGAGAAGAAGAAAAATATAGAAATGTTTTACATATATTATACCATAATACAATGTGATTGTGGTGAATGCAGATAAGATTGAGCTTAAATAATTAATTTTAGTGATTACCCATGTAGATATAATTTATTTGTCATTCATTTATAGTCTTTTAAGTATGTGTCTTAGTGACGAAGAAACATGAAATTTGATGATGGAGAAGAAACATATTGAATATATTTACATCTAATTTACCATAATTAAATGTGAAAATGGTAAATATCAAAAAACATTAGCTTGATTATTTATTTTAATTTTGACCTATATTGTATAAACTATATGTCGTAGACTATAGTCTTTTAACTTTGTCTTTTAGTGAGGAAACAACTAAAATTTTGCGATGGAGTAGAAAAATAAAATACAATTAATTTTTTACATTTATTATAGTCTGTTATGTTTTTACCTTAGTGATAAAGAAATGCTAAAACTTTGCGATGGTGAATAAAAATATTGAATATTTTTATATGTAATATATCATAAATCTATGTGAATACCATGAATATAAACAATATTGAGCTCGATTATTTAATTTTAATTGTTATCCATATGTATAAATTATGGGACATCCATTTGTAGTCTCTTCACTTAGTTTCTTAGGGGTGAAGAAACCAAAATTTTGGTGATTGAGAAGAAGAAAAATATAGAAATGTTTTACATATATTATACCATAATACAATGTGATTGTGGTGAATACAGATAACATTGAGCTTAAATAATTAATTTTATTGATTACCCATGTAGATATAATTTATTTGTCATTCATTTATAGTCTTTTAAGTATGTGTCTTAGTGACGAAGAAACATGAAAGTTGATGATGGAGAAGAAACATATTGAATATATTTACATCTAATTTACCATAATTAAATGTGAAAATGGTAAATATCAAAAAACGTTAGCTTGATTATTTATTTTAATTTTGACCTATATTATATAAAATATATTTCATGGATTATAGTCTTTTAACTTTGTTTTTTAGTTTGGAATAACCTAAAATTTTGTGATGGATTAAAAAAATAAAATACATTAAATTTTTTACATTTACAATAGTCTATAATGTTTTTAGCTTAGTGATAAAAAAAGCTAAAACTTTGGGATAGTGAAGAAAAATATTAAATATTTTTAGATGTAATATATCATAAGTCAATGTGAATACGATGAATATAAACAATATTGAGCTTGATTATTTAATTTTAATTGTTATGCATATGTATAAATTATGGGTCATTCATTTGTAGTCTCTTCACTTAGATTCTTAGGGGTGAAGAAACCCAAATTTTGGTGATGGAGAAGAAGAAAAATATAGAAATGTTTTACATATATTATACCATAATACAACGTGATTGTGGTGAATACAGATAAGATTGAGCTTAAATAATTAATTTTAGTGATTACCCATGTAGATATAATTTATTTGTCATTCATTTATAGTCTTTTAAGTATGTGTCTTAGTGACGAAGAAACATGAAATTTGATGATGGAGAAGAAACATATTGAATATATTTACATCTAATTTACCATAATTAAATGTGAAAATGGTAAATATCAAAAAACGTTAGCTTGATTATTTATTTTAATTTTGACCTATATTGTATAAAATATATGTCGTAGACTATAGTCTTTTAACTTTGTTTTTTAGTGAGGAAAACCCTAAAATTTTGCGATGGAGTAGAAAAATAAAATACAATTAATTTTTTACATTTATTATAGTCTGTTATGTTTTTACCTTAGTGATAAAGAAATGCTAAAACTTTGGGATGGTAAATAAAAATATTGAATATTTTTATATGTAATATATCATAAATCTATGTGAATACGATGAATATAAACAATATTGAGCTTGATTATTTAATTTTAATTGTTATCCATATGTATAAATTATAGGTCATCCATTTGTAGTCTCTTCACTTAGTTTCTTAGGGGTGAAGAAACCAAAATTTTGGTGATGGAGAAGAAGAAAAATATAGAAATGTTTTACATATATTATACCATAATACAATGTGATTATGGTGAATACACATAACATTGAGCTTAAATAATTAATTTTAGTGATTACCCATGTAGATATAATTTATTTTCATTCATTTATAGTCTTTTAACTATGTGTCTTAGTGACGAAGAAACATGAGAGTTGATGATGGAGAAGAAACATATTGAATATATTTACATCTAATTTACCATATTTAAATGTGAAAATGGTAAATATCAAAAAACGTTAGCTTGATTATTTATTTTAATTTTGACCTATATTATATAAAATATATTTCATGGATTATAGTCTTTTAACTTTTTTTTTTAGTTTGGAATAACCTAAAATTTTGTGATGGATTAAAAAAATAAAATACATTTAATTTTTTACATTTACTATAGTCTATAATGTTTTTAGCTTAGTGATAAAAAAACCTAAAACTTTGGGATAGTGAAGAAAAATATTAAATATTTTTACGTGTAATATATCATAAGTCAATGTGAATACGATGAATATAAACAATATTGAGCTTGATTATTTAATTTTAATTGTTATGCATATGTATAAATTATGGGTCATCCATTTGTAGTCTCTTCACTTAGTTTCTTAGGGGTGAAGAAATCCAAATTTTGGTGATGGAGAAGAAGAAAAATATAGAAATGTTTTACATATATTATACCATAATACAATGTGATTATGGTGAATACAGATAACATTGAGCTTAAATAATTAGTTTTAGTGATTACCCATGTAGATATAATTTATTTGTCATTCATTTATAGTCTTTTAACTATGTGTCTTAGTGACGAAGAAACATGAGAGTTGATGATGGAGAAGAAACATATTGAATATATTTACATCTAATTTACCATATTTAAATGTGAAAATGGTAAATATCAAAAAACGTTAGCTTGATTATTTATTTTAATTTTGACCTATATTATATAAAATATATTTCATGGATTATAGTCTTTTAACTTTTTTTTTTAGTTTGGAATAACCTAAAATTTTGTGATGGATTAAAAAAATAAAATACATTTAATTTTTTACATTTACTATAGTCTATAATGTTTTTAGCTTAGTGATAAAAAAAGCTAAAACTTTGGGATAGTGAAGAAAAATATTAAATATTTTTACGTGTAATATATCATAAGTCAATGTGAATACGATGAATATAAACAATATTGAGCTTGATTATTTAATTTTAATTGTTATGCATATGTATAAATTATGGGTCATTCATTTGTAGTCTCTTCACTTAGATTCTTAGTGGTGAAGAAATCCAAATTTTGGTGATGGAGAAGAAGAAAAATATAGAAATGTTTTACATATATTATACCATAATACAATGTGATTATGGTGAATACAGATAAGATTGAGCTTAAATAATTAATTTTAGTGATTACCCATGTAGATATAATTTATTTGTCATTCATTTATAGTCTTTTAAGTATGTGTCTTAGTGACGAAGAAACATGAAATTTGATGATGGAGAAGAAACATATTGAATATATTTACATCTAATTTACCATAATTAAATGTGAAAATGGTAAATATCAAAAAACGTTAGCTTGATTATTTATTTTAATTTTGACCTATATTGTATAAAATATATGTCGTAGACTATAGTCTTTTAACTTTGTTTTTTAGTGAGGAAACACCTAAAATTTTGCGATGGAGTAGAAAAATAAAATACAATTAATTTTTTACATTTATTATAGTCTGTTATGTTTTTACCTTAGTGATAAAGAAATGCTAAAACTTTGTGATGGTGAATAAAAATATTGAATATTTTTATATGTAATATATCATAAATCTATGTGAATACGATGAATATAAACAATATTGAGCTTGATTATTTAATTTTAATTGTTATCCATATGTATAAATTATGGGTCATCCATTTGTAGTCTCTTCACTTAGTTTCTTAGGGGTGAAGAAACCAAAATTTTGGTGATGGAGAAGAAGAAAAATATAGAAATGTTTTACATATATTATACCATAATACAATGTGATTATGGTGAATACAGATAACATTGAGCTTAAATAATTAATTTTAGTGATTACCCATGTAGATATAATTTATTTGTCATTCATTTATAGTCTTTTAAGTATGTGTCTTAGTGACGAAGAAACATGAAAGTTGATGATGGAGAAGAAACATATTGAATATATTAACATCTAATTTACCATAATTAAATGTGAAAATGGTAAATAATAAAAAACGTTAGCTTGATTATTTATTTTAATTTTGACCTATATTATATAAAATATGTTTCATGGATTATAGTCTTTTAACTTTTTTTTTTAGTTTGGAATAACCTAAAATTTTGTGATGGATTAAAAAAATAAAATACATTTAATTTTTTACATTTACTATAGTCTATAATGTTTTTAGCTTAGTGATAAAAAAAGCTAAAACTTTGGGATAGTGAAGAAAAATATTAAATATTTTTACGTGTAATATATCATAAGTCAATGTGAATACGATGAATATAAACAATATTGAGCTTGATTATTTAATTTTAATTGTTATGCATATGTATAAATTATGGGTCATTCATTTGTAGTCTCTTCACTTAGATTCTTAGTGGTGAAGAAATCCAAATTTTGGTGATGGAGAAGAAGAAAAATATAGAAATGTTTTACATATATTATACCATAATACAATGTGATTGTGGTGAATACAGATAAGATTGAGCTTAAATAATTAATTTTAGTGATTACCCATGTAGATATAATTTATTTGTCATTCATTTATAGTCTTTTAAGTATGTGTCTTAGTGACGAAGAAACATGAAATTTGATGATGGAGAAGAAACATATTGAATATATTTACATCTAATTTACCATAATTAAATGTGAAAATGGTAAATATCAAAAAACGTTAGCTTGATTATTTATTTTAATTTTGACCTATATTGTATAAAATATATGTCGTAGACTATAGTCTTTTAACTTTGTTTTTTAGTGAGGAAACACCTAAAATTTTGCGATGGAGTAGAAAAATAAAATACAATTAATTTTTTACATTTATTATAGTCTGTTATGTTTTTACCTTAGTGATAAAGAAATGCTAAAACTTTGCGATGGTGAATAAAAATATTGAATATTTTTATATGTAATATATCATAAATCTATGTGAATACGATGAATATAAACAATATTGAGCTTGATTATTTAATTTTAATTGTTATCCATATGTATAAATTATGGGTCATCCATTTGTAGTCTCTTCACTTAGTTTCTTAGGGGTGAAGAAACCAAAATTTTGGTGATGGAGAAGAAGAAAAATATAGAAATGTTTTACATATATTATACCATAATACAATGTGATTATGGTGAATACAGATAACATTGAGCTTAAATAATTAATTTTAGTGATTACCCATGTAGATATAATTTATTTGTCATTCATTTATAGTCTTTTAAGTATGTGTCTTAGTGACGAAGAAACATGAAAGTTGATGATGGAGAAGAAACATATTGAATATATTTACATCTAATTTACCATAATTAAATGTGAAAATGGTAAATATCAAAAAACGTTAGCTTGATTATTTATTTTAATTTTGACCTATATTATATAAAATATATTTCATGGATTATAGTCTTTTAACTTTTTTTTTTAGTTTGGAATAACCTAAAATTTTGTGATGGATTAAAAAAATAAAATACATTTAATTTTTTACATTTACTATAGTCTATAATGTTTTTAGCTTAGTGATAAAAAAAGCTAAAACTTTGGGATAGTGAAGAAAAATATTAAATATTTTTACGTGTAATATATCATAAGTCAATGTGAATACGATGAATATAAACAATATTGAGCTTGATTATTTAATTTTAATTGTTATGCATATGTATAAATTATGGGTCATTCATTTGTAGTCTCTTCACTTAGATTCTTAGGGGTGAAGAAACCCAAATTTTGGTGATGGAGAAGAAGAAAAATATAGAAATGTTTTACATATATTATACCATAATACAATGTGATTGTGGTGAATGCAGATAAGATTGAGCTTAAATAATTAATTTTAGTGATTACCCATGTAGATATAATTTATTTGTCATTCATTTATAGTCTTTTAAGTATGTGTCTTAGTGACGAAGAAACATGAAATTTGATGATGGAGAAGAAACATATTGAATATATTTACATCTAATTTACCATAATTAAATGTGAAAATGGTAAATATCAAAAAACATTAGCTTGATTATTTATTTTAATTTTGACCTATATTGTATAAACTATATGTCGTAGACTATAGTCTTTTAACTTTGTCTTTTAGTGAGGAAACAACTAAAATTTTGCGATGGAGTAGAAAAATAAAATACAATTAATTTTTTACATTTATTATAGTCTGTTATGTTTTTACCTTAGTGATAAAGAAATGCTAAAACTTTGCGATGGTGAATAAAAATATTGAATATTTTTATATGTAATATATCATAAATCTATGTGAATACCATGAATATAAACAATATTGAGCTCGATTATTTAATTTTAATTGTTATCCATATGTATAAATTATGGGACATCCATTTGTAGTCTCTTCACTTAGTTTCTTAGGGGTGAAGAAACCAAAATTTTGGTGATGGAGAAGAAGAAAAATATAGAAATGTTTTACATATATTATACCATAATACAATGTGATTGTGGTGAATACAGATAACATTGAGCTTAAATAATTAATTTTATTGATTACCCATGTAGATATAATTTATTTGTCATTCATTTATAGTCTTTTAAGTATGTGTCTTAGTGACGAAGAAACATGAAAGTTGATGATGGAGAAGAAACATATTGAATATATTTACATCTAATTTACCATAATTAAATGTGAAAATGGTAAATATCAAAAAACGTTAGCTTGATTATTTATTTTAATTTTGACCTATATTATATAAAATATATTTCATGGATTATAGTCTTTTAACTTTGTTTTTTAGTTTGGAATAACCTAAAATTTTGTGATGGATTAAAAAAATAAAATACATTAAATTTTTTACATTTACAATAGTCTATAATGTTTTTAGCTTAGTGATAAAAAAAGCTAAAACTTTGGGATAGTGAAGAAAAATATTAAATATTTTTAGATGTAATATATCATAAGTCAATGTGAATACGATGAATATAAACAATATTGAGCTTGATTGTTTAATTTTAATTGTTATGCATATGTATAAATTATGGGTCATTCATTTGTAGTCTCTTAACTTAGTTTCTTAGAGGTGAAGAAACCAAAATTTATGGTGATGGAGAAGAAGAAAAATATAGAAGTTTTTTACATCTATAACTCCATAATACAATGTGATTATGGTGAATACAAATAAAATTCAGCTTAAATATTTAATTTTAGTGATT
Source organism: Lathyrus sativus (assembly GCA_963859935.3). Lineage (NCBI taxonomy): Eukaryota > Viridiplantae > Streptophyta > Magnoliopsida > Fabales > Fabaceae > Lathyrus > Lathyrus sativus. The sequence continues at coordinate 3,200,253 of CAWUDS030001307.1, read as the reverse complement.
TCCCATGTAGATATAAGTTATTTGTCATTCATTTATAGTCTTTTAACTATGTGTCTTAGTAACGAAGAAACATAAAATTTGATAATAGAGAAGAAACATATTGAATATATTTACATCTAATTTACCACAATTCAATGTGAAAATGGTAAATATCAACAAACGTTAGCTTCATTATTTATTTTAATTTTGACCTATATTGTATAAAATATATGTCGTAGACTATAGTCTTTTAACTTTGTTTTTTAGTGAGGAAAACCCTTAAATTTTGCGATGGAGTAGAAAAATAGAATACAATTAATTTTTTACATTTATTATAGTCTGTTATGTTTTTACCTTAGTGATAAAGAAATGCTAAAACTTTGGGATGGTAAATAAAAATATTGAATATTTTTATATGTAATATATCATAAATCTATGTGAATACCATGAATATAAACAATATTGAGCTTGATTATTTAATTTTAATTGTTATCCATATGTATAAATTATAGGTCATCCATTTGTAGTGTCTTCACTTAGTTTCTTAGGGGTGAAGAAACCAAAATTTTGGTGATGGAGAAGAAGAAAAATATAGAAATGTTTTACATATATTATACCATAATACAATGTGATTGTGGTGAATACAGATAACATTGAGCTTAAATAATTAATTTTAGTGATTACCCATGTAGATATAATTTATTTGTGATTCATTTATAGTCTTTTAAGTATGTGTCTTAGTGACGAAGAAACATGAAAGTTGATGATGGAGAAGAAACATATTGAATATATTTACATCTAATTTACCATAATTAAATGTGAAAATGGTAAATATCAAAAAACGTTAGCTTGATTATTTATTTTAATTTTGACCTATATTATATAAAATATATTTCATGGATTATAGTCTTTTAACTTTGTTTTTTAGTTTGGAATAACCTAAAATTTTGTGATGGATTAAAAAAATAAAATACATTAAATTTTTTACATTTACTATAGTCTATAATGTTTTTAGCTTAGTGATAAAAATTGCTAAAACTTTGGAATAGTGAAGAAAAATATTAAATAATTTTAGATGTAATATATCATAAGTCAATGTAAATACGATGAATATAAACAATATTGCGCTTGATTGTTTAATTTTAATTGTTATGCATATGTATAAATTATGGGTCATTCATTTGTAGTCTCTTAACTTAGTTTCTTAGAGGTGAAGAAACCAAAATTTATGGTGATGGAGAAGAAGAAAAATATAGAAGTTTTTTACATCTATAACTCCATAATACAATGTGATTATGGTGAATACAAATAAAACTCAGCTTAAATATTTAATTTTAGTGATTTCCCATGTAGATATAAGTTATTTGTCATTCATTTATAGTCTTTTAACTATGTGTCTTAGTAACGAAGAAACATAAAATTTGATAATAGAGAAGAAACATATTGAATATATTTACATCTAATTTACCATAATTCAATGGGAAAATGGTAAATATCAACAAACGTTAGCTTCATTATTTATTTTAATTTTGACCTATATTGTATAAAATATATGTCGTAGACTATAGTCTTTTAACTTTGTTTTTTAGTGAGGAAAACCTTAAAATTTTGCGATGGAGTAGAAAAATAAAATACAATTAATTTTTTACATTTATTATAGTCTGTTATGATTTTACCTTAGTGATAAATAAATGCTAAAACTTTGGGATGGTAATTAAAAATATTGAATATTTTTATATGTAATATATCATAAATCTATGTGAATACGATGAATATAAACAATATTGAGCTTGATTATTTAATTTTAATTGTTATCCATATGTATAAATTATAGGTCATCCATTTGTAGTCTCTTCACTTAGTTTCTTAGGGGTGAAGAAACCAAAATTTTGGTGATGGAGAAGAAGAAAAATATAGAAATGTTTTACATATATTATACCATAATACAATGTGATTATGGTGAATACAGATAACATTGAGCTTAAATAATTAATTTTAGTGATTACCCATGTAGATATAATTTATTTGTCATTCATTTATAGTCTTTTAACTATGTGTCTTAGTGACGAAGAAACATGAGAGTTGATGATGGAGAAAAAACATATTGAATATATTTACATCTAATTTACCATAATTAAATGTGAAAATGGTAAATATCAAAAAACGTTAGCTTGATTATTTATTTTAATTTTGACCTGTATTATATAAAATATATTTCATGGATTATAGTCTCTTAACTTTGTTTTTTAGTTTGGAATAACCTAAAATTTTGTGATCGATTAAAAAAATAAAATACATTTAATTTTTTACATTTACTATAGTCTATAATGTTTTTAGCTTAGTGATAAAAAAAGCTAAAACTTTGGGATAGTGAAGAAAAATATTAAATATTTTTACATGTAATATATCATAAGTCAATGTGAATACGATGAATATAAACAATATTGAGCTTGATTATTTAATTTTAATTGTTATGCATATGTATAAATTATGGGTCATTCATTTGTAGTCTCTTCACTTAGATTCTTAGGGGTGAAGAAACCCAAATTTTGGTGATGGAGAAGAAGAAAAATATAGAAATGTTTTACATATATTATACCATAATACAATGTGATTGTGGTGAATACAGATAAGATTGAGCTTTAATAATTAATTTTAGTGATTACCCATGTAGATATAATTTATTTGTCATTCATTTATAGTCTTTTAAGTATGTGTCTTAGTGACGAAGAAACATGAATTTGATGATGGAGAAGAAACATATTGAATATATTTACATCTAATTTACCATAATTAAATGTGAAAATGGTAAATATCAAAAAACGTTAGCTTGATTATTTATTTTAATTTTGACCTATATTATATATAATATATTTCATGGATTATAGTCTTTTAACTTTGTTTTTTAGTTTGGAATAACCTAAAATTTTGTGATGGATTAAAAAAATAAAATACATTAAATTTTTTACATTAACTATAGTCTATAATGTTTTTAGCTTAGTGATAAAAAAAGCTAAAACTTTGGGATAGTGAAGAAAAATATTAAATATTTTTACATGTAATATATCATAAGTCAATGTGAATACGATGAATATAAACAATATTGAGCATGATTATTTAATTTTATTTGTTATGCATATGTATAAATTATGGGTCAGTCATTTGTAGTCTCTTCACTTAGATTCTTAGGGGTGAAGAAACCCAAATTTTGGTGATGGAGAAGAAGAAAAATATAGAAATGTTTTACATATATTATACCATAATACAATGTGATTGTGGTGAATACAGATAAGATTGAGCTTAAATAATTAAATTTAGTGATTACCCATGTAGATATAATTTATTTGTCATTCATTTATAGTCTTTTAAGTATGTGTCTTAGTGACGAAGAAACATGAAATTTGATGATGGAGAAGAAACATATCGAATATACTTACATCTAATTTACCATAATTAAATGTGAAAATGGTAAATATCAAAAAACGTTAGCTTGATTATTTATTTTAATTTTGACCTATATTGTATAAAATATATATCGTAGACTATAGTCTTTTAACTTTGTTTTTTAGTGAGGAAACACCTAAAATTTTGCGATGGAGTAGAAAAATAAAATACAATTAATTTTTTACATTTATTATAGTCTGTTATGTTTTTACCTTAGTGATAAAGAAATGCTAAAACTTTGCGATGGTGAATAAAAATATTGAATATTTTTATATGTAATATATCATAAATCTATGTGAATACGATGAATATAAACAATATTGAGCTTGATTATTTAATTTTAATTGTTATCCATATGTATAAATTATGGGTCATCCATTTGTAGTCTCTTCACTTAGTTTCTTAGGGGTGAAGAAACCAAAATTTTGGTGATGGAGAAGAAGAAAAATATAGAAATGTTTTACATATATTATACCATAATACAATGTGATTATGGTGAATACAGATAACATTGAGCTTAAATAATTAATTTTAGTGATTACCCATGTAGATATAATTTATTTGTCATTCATTTATAATCTTTTAAGTATGTGTCTTAGTGACGAAGAAACATGAAAGTTGATGATGGAGAAGAAACATATTGAATATATTTACATCTAATTTACCATAATTAAATGTGAAAATGGTAAATATCAAAAAACGTTAGCTTGATTATTTATTTTAATTTTGACCTATATTATATAAAATATATTTCATGGATTATAGTCTTTTAACTTTGTTTTTTAGTTTGGAATAACCTAAAATTTTGTGATGGATTAAAAAAATAAAATACATTAAATTTTTTACATTTACTATAGTCTATAATGTTTTTAGCTTAGTGATAAAAATTGCTAAAACTTTGGAATAGTGAAGAAAAATATTAAATATTTTTAGATGTAATATATCATAAGTCAATGTGAATACGATGAATATAAACAATATTGCGCTTGATTGTTTAATTTTAATTGTTATGCATATGTATAAATTATGGGTCATTCATTTGTAGTCTCTTAACTTAGTTTCTTAGAGGTGAAGAAACCAAAATTTATGGTGATGGAGAAGAAGAAAAATATAGAAGTTTTTTACATCTATAACTCCATAATACAATGTGATTATGGTGAATACAAATAAAATTCAGCTTAAATATTTAATTTTAGTGATTTCCCATGTAGATATAAGTTATTTGTCATTCATTTATAGTCTTTTAACTATGTGTCTTAGTAACGAAGAAACATAAAATTTGATAATAGAGAAGAAACATATTGAATATATTTACATCTAATTTACCATAATTCAATGTGAAAATGGTAAATATCAACAAACGTTAGCTTCATTATTTATTTTAATTTTGACCTATATTGTATAAAATATATGTCGTAGACTATAGTCTTTTAACTTTGTTTTTTAGTGAGGAAAACCCTAAAATTTTGCGATGGAGTAGAAAAATAAAATACAATTAATTTTTTACATTTATTATAGTCTATTATGTTTTTACCTTAGTGATAAATAAATGCTAAAACTTTGGGATGGTAAATAAAAATATTGAATATTTTTATATGTAATATATCATAAATCTATGTGAATACGATGAATATAAACAATATTGAGCTTGATTATTTAATTTTAATTGTTATCCATATGTATAAAATATAGGTCATCCATTTGTAGTCTCTTCACTTAGTTTCTTAGGGGTGAAGAAACCAAAAATTTGGTGATGGAGAAGAAGAAAAATATAGAAATGTTTTACATATATTATACCATAATACAATGTGATTATGGTGAATACAGATAACATTGAGCTTAAATAATTAATTTTAGTGATTACCCATGTAGATATAATTTATTTGTCATTCATTTATAGTCTTTTAACTATGTGTCTTAGTGACGAAGAAACATGAGAGTTGATGATGGAGAAGAAACATATTGAATATATTTACATCAAATTTACCATAATTGAATGTGAAAATGGTAAATATCAAAAAACGTTAGCTTGATTATTTATTTTAATTTTGACCTATATTATATAAAATATATTTCATGGAATATAGTCTCTTAACTTTGTTTTTTAGTTTGGAATAACCTAAAATTTTGTGATCGATTAAAAAAATAAAATACATTTAATTTTTTACATTTACTATAGTCTATAATGTTTTTAGCTTAGTGATAAAAAAAGCTAAAACTTTGGGATAGTGAAGAAAAATATTAAATATTTTTACATGTAATATATCATAAGTCAATGTGAATACGATGAATATAAATAATATTGAGCTTGATTATTTAATTTTAATTGTTATGCATATGTATAAATTATGGGTCATTCATTTGTAGTCTCTTCACTTAGATTCTTAGGGGTGAAGAAACCCAAATTTTGGTGATGGAGAAGAAGAAAAATATAGAAATGTTTTACATATATTATACCATAATACAATGTGATTGTGGTGAATACAGATAAAATTCAGCTTAAATATTTAATTTTAGTGATTTCCCATGTAGATATAAGTTATTTTTCATTCATTTATAGTCTTTTAACTATGTGTCTTAGTACCGAAGAAACATGAAATTTGATAATAGAGAAGAAACATATTGAATATATTTACATCTAATTTACCATAATTCAATGTGAAAATGGTAAATATCAACAAACGTTAGCTTGATTATTTATTTTAATTTTGACCTATATTGTATAAAATATATGTCGTAGACTATAGTCTTTTAACTTTGTTTTTTAGTGAGGAAAAACCTAAAATTTTGCGATGGAGTAGAAAAATAAAATACAATTAATTTTTTACATTTATTATAGTCTGTTATGTTTTTACCTTAGTGATAAAGAAATGCTAAAACTTTGGGATGGTGAATAAAAATATTGAATATTTTTATATGTAATATATCATAAACCTATGTGAATACGATGAATATAAACAATATTGAGCTTGATTATTTAATTTTAATTGTTATCCATATGTATAAATTATGGGTCATTCATTTGTAGTCTCTTCACTTTGTTTCTTAGGGGTGAAGAAACCAAAATTTTGGTGATGGAGAAGAAGAAAAATATAAAAATGTTTTACATATAGTATACCATAATACAATGTAATTGTGGTGAATACAGATAACATTGAGCTTAAATAATTAGTTTTAGTGATTACCCATGTAGATATAATTTATTTGTCATTCATTTATAGTCTTTTAAGTATGTGTCTTAGTGACGAAGAAACATGAAAGTTGATGATGGAGAAGAAACATATTGAATATATTTACATCTAATTTACCATAATTTAATGTGAAAATGGTAAATATCAAAAAACGTTAGATTGATTATTTATTTTAATTTTGACCTATATTATATAAAATATATTTCATGGATTATAGTCTTTTAACTTTGTTTTTTAGTTTGGAAAAACCTAAAATTTTGTGATGGATTAAAAAAATAAAATACATTTAATTTTTTACATTTACTATAGTCTATAATGTTTTTAGCTTAGTGATAAAAAAAGCTAAAACTTTGGGATAGTGAAGAAAAATATTAAATATTTTTAGATGTAATATATCATAAGTCAATGTGAATACGATGAATATAAACAATATTGAGCTTGATTATTTAATTTTATTTGTGATGCATATGTATAAATTACGGGTCATTCATTTGTAGTCTCTTAACTTAGTTTCTTAGAGGTGAAGAAACCAAAATTTATGGTGATGGAGAAGAAGAAAAATATAGAAGTTTTTTACATCTATAACTCCATAATACAATGTGATTATGGTGAATACAAATAAAATTCAGCTTAAATATTTAATTTTAGTGATTTCCCATGTAGATATAAGTTATTTTTCATTCATTTATAGTCTTTTAACTATGTGTCTTAGTACCGAAGAAACATGAAATTTGATAATAGAGAAGAAACATATTGAATATATTTACATCTAATTTACCATAATTCAATGTGAAAATGCTAAATATCAACAAACGTTAGCTTGATTATTTATTTTAATTTTGACCTATATTGTATAAAATATATGTCGTAGACTATAGTCTTTTAACTTTGTTTTTTAGTGAGGAAAAACCTAAAATTTTGCGATGGAGTAGAAAAATAAAATACAATTAATTTTTTACATTTATTATAGTCTGTTATGTTTTTACCTTAGTGATAAAGAAATGCTAAAACTTTGGGATGGTGAATAAAAATATTGAATATTTTTATATGTAATATATCATAAATCAATGTGAATACGATGAATATAAACAATATTGAGCTTGATTATTTAATTTTAATTGTTATCCATATGTATAAATTATGGGTCATTCATTTGTAGTCTCTTCACTTTGTTTCTTAGGGGTGAAGAAACCAAAATTTATGGTGATGGAGAAGAAGAAAAATATAGAAATGTTTTACATCTATTATACCATAATACAATGTGATTATGGTGAATACAAATAAAATTCAGCTTAAATATTTAATTTTAGTGATTTCCCATGTAGATATAATTTATTTGTCATTCATTTATAGTCTTTTAAGTATGTGTCTTAGTACCGAAGAAACATGAAATTTGATAATAGAGAAGAAACATATTGAATATATTTACATCTAATTTACCATAATTCAATGTGAAAATGCTAAATATCAACAAACGTTAGCTTGATTATTTATTTTAATTTTGACCTATATTGTATAAAATATATTTCGTAGACTATAGTCTTTTAACTTTGTTTTTTAGTGAGGAAACACCTAAAATTTTGCGATGGAGTAGAAAAATAAAATACAATTAATTTTTTACATTTATTATAGTCTGTTATGTTTTTACCTTAGTGATAAAGAAATGCTAAAACTTTGCGATGGTGAATAAAAATATTGAATATTTTTATATGTAATATATCATAAATCTATGTGAATACGATGAATATAAACAATATTGAGCTTGATTATTTAATTTTAATTGTTATCCATATGTATAAATTATGGGTCATCCATTTGTAGTCTCTTCACTTAGTTTCTTAGGGGTGAAGAAACCAAAATTTTGGTGATGGAGAAGAAGAAAAATATAGAAATGTTTTACATATATTATACCATAATACAATGTGATTATGGTGAATACAGATAACATTGAGCTTAAATAATTAATTTTAGTGATTACCCATGTAGATATAATTTATTTGTCATTCATTTATAGTCTTTTAAGTATGTGTCTTAGTGACGAAGAAACATGAAAGTTGATGATGGAGAAGAAACATATTGAATATATTTACATCTAATTTACCATAATTAAATTTGAAAATGGTAAATATCAAAAAACGTTAGCTTGATTATTTATTTTAATTTTGACCTATATTATATAAAATATATTTCATGGATTATAGTCTTTTAACTTTGTTTTTTAGTTTGGAATAACCTAAAATTTTGTGATGGATTAAAAAAATAAAATACATTAAATTTTTTACATTTACTATAGTCTATAATGTTTTTAGCTTAGTGATAAAAAAAGCTAAAACTTTGGGATAGTGAAGAAAAATATTAAATACTTTTAGATGTAATATATCATAAGTCAATGTGAATACGATGAATATAAACAATATTGAGCTTGATTATTTAATTTTAATTGTTATGCATATGTATAAGTTATGGGTCATTCATTTGTAGTCTCTGAACTTAGTTTCTTAGAGGTGAAGAAACCAAAATTTATGGTGATGGAGAAGAAGAAAAATATATAAGTTTTTTACATCTATAACTCCATAATACAATGTGATTATGGTGAATACAAATAAAATTCAGCTTAAATATTTAATTTTAGTGATTTCCCATGTAGATATAAGTTATTTGTCATTCATTTATAGTCTTTTAACTATGTGTCTTAGTAACGAAGAAACATGAAATTTGATAATAGAGAAGAAACATATTGAATATATTTACATCTAATTTACCATAATTCAATGTGAAAATGGTAAATATCAACAAACGTTAGTTAGATTATTTATTTTAATTTTGACCTATATTGTATAAAATATATGTCGTAGACTATAGTATTTTAACTTTGTTTTTTAGCGAGGAAAAACCTAAAATTTTGCGATGGAGTAGAAAAATAAAATGCAATTAATTTTTTACATTTATTATAGTCTGTTATGTTTTTACCTTAGTGATAAAGAAATTCTAAAACTTTGGGATGGTGAATAAAAATATTGAATATTTTTATATGTAATATATCATAAATCTATGTGAATACGATGAATATAAACAATATTGAGCTTGATTATTTAATTTTAATTGTTATCCATATGTATAAATTATGGGTCATTCATTTGTAGTCTCTTCACTTAGTTTCTTAGGGGTGAAGAAACCAAAATTTTGGTGATGGAGAAGAAGAAAAATATAGAAATGTTTTACATATATTATACCATAATACAATGTGATTGTGGTGAATACAGATAACATTGAGCTTAAATAATTAATTTTAGTGATTACCCATGTTAATAAAATTTATTTGTCATTCATTTATAGTCTTTTAAGTATGTGTCTTAGTGACGAAGAAACATGAAAGTTGATGATGGAGAAGAAACATATTGAATATATTTACATCTAATTTACCATAACTAAATGTGAAAATGGTAAATATCAAAAAACGTTAGCTTGATTATTTATTTTAATTTTGACCTATATTATATATAATATATTTCAAGGATTATAGTCTTTTAACTTTGGCTTTTAGTTTGGAAAAACCTAAAATTTTGTGATGGATTAAAAAAATAAAATATATTTAATTTTTTTCATTTACTATAGTCTATAATGTTTTTAGCTTAGTGATAAAAAAAGCTAAAACTTTGGGATAGTGAAGAAAAATATTAAATATTTTTAAATGTAATATATAATAAGTCAATGTGAATACGATGAATATAAACAATATTGAGCTAGATTATTTAATTTTAATTGTGATGCATATGTATAAATTACGGGTCATTCATTTGTAGTCACTTAACTTAGTTTCTTAGAGGTGAAGAAACCAAAATTTATGGTGATGGAGAAGAAGAAAAATATAGAAGTTTTTTACATCTATAACTCCATAATACAATGTGATTATGGTGAATACAAATAAAATTCAGCTTAAATATTTAATTTTAGTGATTTCCCATGTTGATATAAGTTATTTTTCATTCATTTATAGTCTTTTTACTATGTGTCTTAGTATCGAAGAAACATGAAATTTGATAATAGAGAAGAAACATATTGAATATATTTACATCTAATTTACCATAATTCAATGTGAAAATGCTAAATATCAACAAACGTTAGCTTGATTATTTATTTTAATTTTGACCTATATTGTATAAAATATATGTCGTAGACTATAGTCTTTTAACTTTGTTTTTTAGTGAGGAAAAACCTAAAATTTTGCGATGGAGTAGAAAAATAAAATACAATTAATTTTTTACATTTATTATAGTCTGTTATGTTTTTACCTTAGTGATAAAGAAATGCTAAAACTTTGGGATGGTGAATAAAAATATTGAATATTTTTATATGTAATATATCATAAATCTATGTGAATACGATGAATATAAACAATATTGAGCTTGATTATTTAATTTTAATTGTTATCCATATGTATAAATTATGGGTCATTCATTTGTAGTCTCTTCACTTTGTTTCTTAGGGGTGAAGAAACCAAAATTTTGGTGATGGAGAAGAAGAAAAATATAAAAATGTTTTACATATAGTATACCATAATACAATGTAATTGTGGTGAATACAGATAACATTGAGCTTAAATAATTAGTTTTAGTGATTACCCATGTAGATATAATTTATTTGTCATTCATTTATAGTCTTTTAAGTATGTGTCTTTGTGACGAAGAAACATGAAAGTTGATGATGGAGAAGAAACATATTGAATATATTTACATCTAATTTACCATAATTTAATGTGAAAATGGTAAATATCAAAAAAAGTTAGCTTGATTATTTATTTTAATTTTGACCTATATTATATAAAATATATTTCATGGATTATAGTCTTTTAACTTTGTTTTTTAGTTTGGAAAAACCTAAAATTTTGTGATGGATTAAAAAAATAAAATACATTTAATTTTTTACATTTACTATAGTCTATAATGTTTTTAGCTTAGTGATAAAAAAAGCTAAAACTTTGGGATAGTGAAGAAAAATATTAAATATTTTTAGATGTAATATATCATAAGTCAATCTGAATACGATGAATATAAACAATATTGAGCTTGATTATTTAATTTTATTTGTGATGCATATGTATAAATTACGGGTCATTCATTTGTAGTCTCTTAACTTAGTTTCTTAGAGGTGAAGAAACCAAAATTTATGGTGATGGAGAAGAAGAAAAATATAGAAGTTTTTTACATCTATAACTCCATAATACAATGTGATTATGGTGAATACAAATAAAATTCAGCTTATATATTTAATTTTAGTGATTTCCCATGTAGATATAAGTTATTTTTCATTCATTTATAGTCTTTTAACTATGTGTCTTAGTACCGAAGAAACATGAAATTTGATAATAGAGAAGAAACATATTGAATATATTTACATCTAATTTACCATAATTCAATGTGAAAATGTTAAATATCAACAAACGTTAGCTTGATTATTTATTTTAATTTTGACCTATATTGTATAAAATATATGTCGTAGACTATAGTCTTTTAACTTTGTTTTTTAGTGAGGAAAAACCTAAAATTTTGCGATGGAGTAGAAAAATAAAATACAATTAATTTTTTACATTTATTATAGTCTGTTATGTTTTTACCTTAGTGATAAAGAAATGCTAAAACTTTGGGATGGTGAATAAAAATATTGAATATTTTTATATGTAATATATCATAAATCTATGTGAATACGATGAATATAAACAATATTGAGCTTGATTATTTAATTTTAATTGTTATCCATATGTATAAATTATGGGTCATTCATTTGTAGTCTCTTCACTTAGTTTTTTAGGGGTGAAGAAACCAAAATTTTGGTGATGGAGAAGAAGAAAAATATAGAAATGTTTTACATATATTATACCATAATACAATGTGATTGTGGTGAATACAGATAACATTGAGCTTAAATAATTAATTTTAGTGATTACCCATGTTAATATAATTTATTTGTCACTCACTTATAGTCTTTTAAGTATGTGTCTTAGTGACGAAGAAACATGAAAGTTGATGATGGAGAAGAAACATATTGAATATATTTACATCTAATTTACCAAAATTAAATATGAAAATGGTAAATATCAAAAAACGTTAGCTTGATTATTTATTTTAATTTTGACCTATATTATATATAATATATTTCATGGATTATAGTCTTTTAACTTTGGCTTTTAGTTTGGAAAAACCTAAAATTTTGTGATGGATTAAAAAAATAAAATATATTTAATTTTTTTCATTTACTATAGTCTATAATGTTTTTAGCTTAGTGATAAAAAAAGCTAAAACTTTGGGATAATGAAGGAAAATATTAAATATTTTTAAATGTAATATATAATAAGTCAATGTGAATACGATGAATATAAACAATATTGAGCTTGAATATTTAATTTTAATTGTGATGCATATGTATAAATTACGGGTCATTCATTTGTAGTCTCTTAACTTAGTTTCTTAGAGGTGACGAAACCAAAATTTATGGTGATGGAGAAGAAGAAAATTATAGAAGTTTTTTACATCTATAACTCCATAATACAATGTGATTATGGTGAATACAAATAAAATTCAGCTTAAATATTTAATTTTAGTGATTTCCCATGTAGATATAAGTTATTTTTCATTCATTTATAGTCTTTTAACTATGTGTCTTAGTACCGAAGAAACATGAAATTTGATAATAGAGAAGAAACATATTGAATATATTTACATCTAATTTACCATAATTCAATGTGAAAATGGTAAATATCAACAAACGTTAGTTTGATTATTTATTTTAATTTTGACCTATATTGTATAAAATATATGTCGTAGACTATAGTATTTTAACTTTGTTTTTTAGTGAGGAAAAACCTAAAATTTTGCGATGGAGTAGAAAAATAAAATGCAATTAATTTTTTACATTTATTATAGTCTGTTATGTTTTTACCTTAGTGATAAAGAAATTCTAAAACTTTGGGATGGTGAATAAAAATATTGAATATTTTTATATGTAATATATCATAAATCTATGTGAATACGATGAATATAAACAATATTGAGCTTGATTATTTAATTTTAATTGTTATCCATATGTATAAATTATGGGTCATTCATTTGTAGTCTCTTCACTTAGTTTCTTAGGGGTGAAGAAACCAAAATTTTGGTGATGGAGAAGAAGAAAAATATAGAAATGTTTTACATATATTATACCATAATACAATGTGATTGTGGTGAATACAGATAACATTGAGCTTAAATAATTAATTTTAGTGATTACCCATGTTAATAAAATTTATTTGTCATTCATTTATAGTCTTTTAAGTATGTGTCTTAGTGACGAAGAAACATGAAAGTTGATGATGGAGAAGAAACATATTGAATATATTTAAATCTAATTTACCATAATTAAATGTGAAAATGGTAAATATCAAAAAACGTTAGCTTGATTATTTATTTTAATTTTGACCTATATTATATATAATATATTTCATGGATTATAGTCTTTTAACTTTGGCTTTTAGTTTGGAAAAACCTAAAATTTTGTGATGGATTAAAAAAATAAAATATATTTAATTTTTTACATTTACTATAGTCTATAATGTTTTTAGCTTAGTGATAAAAAAAGCTAAAACTTTGGGATAGTGAAGAAAAATATTAAATATTTTTAAATGTAATATATAATAAGTCAATGTGAATACGATGAATATAAACAATATTGAGCTAGATTATTTAATTTTAATTGTGATGCATATGTATAAATTACGGGTCATTCATTTGTAGTCACTTAACTTAGTTTCTTAGAGGTGAAGAAACCAAAATTTATGGTGATGGAGAAGAAGAAAAATATAGAAGTTTTTTACATCTATAACTCCATAATACAATGTGATTATGGTGAATACAAATAAAATTCAGCTTAAATATTTAATTTTAGTGATTTCCCATGTTGATATAAGTTATTTTTCATTCATTTATAGTCTTTTTACTATGTGTCTTAGTACCGAAGAAACATGAAATTTGATAATAGAGAAGAAATATATTGAATATATTTACATCTAATTTACCATAATTCAATGTGAAAATGCTAAATATCAACAAACGTTAGCTTGATTATTTATTTTAATTTTGACCTATATTGTATAAAATATATGTCGTAGACTATAGTCTTTTAACTTTGTTTTTTAGTGAGGAAAAACCTAAAATTTTGCGATGGAGTAGAAAAATAAAATACAATTAATTTTTTACATTTATTATAGTCTGTTATGTTTTTACCTTAGTGATAAAGAAATGCTAAAACTTTGGGATGGTGAATAAAAATATTGAATATTTTTATATGTAATATATCATAAATCTATGTGAATACGATGAATATAAACAATATTGAGCTTGATTATTTAATTTTAATTGTTATCCATATGTATAAATTATGGGTCATTCATTTGTAGTCTCTTCACTTTGTTTCTTAGGGGTGAAGAAACCAAAATTTTGGTGATGGAGAAGAAGAAAAATATAAAAATGTTTTACATATAGTATACCATAATACAATGTAATTGTGGTGAATACAGATAACATTGAGCTTAAATAATTAGTTTTAGTGATTACCCATGTAGATATAATTTATTTGTCATTCATTTATAGTCTTTTAAGTATGTGTCTTTGTGACGAAGAAACATGAAAGTTGATGATGGAGAAGAAACATATTGAATATATTTACATCTAATTTACCATAATTTAATGTGAAAATGGTAAATATCAAAAAAAGTTAGCTTGATTATTTATTTTAATTTTGACCTATATTATATAAAATATATTTCATGGATTATAGTCTTTTAACTTTGTTTTTTAGTTTGGAAAAACCTAAAATTTTGTGATGGATTAAAAAAATAAAATACATTTAATTTTTTACATTTACTATAGTCTATAATGTTTTTAGCTTAGTGATAAAAAAAGCTAAAACTTTGGGATAGTGAAGAAAAATATTAAATATTTTTAGATGTAATATATCATAAGTCAATCTGAATACGATGAATATAAACAATATTGAGCTTGATTATTTAATTTTATTTGTGATGCATATGTATAAATTACGGGTCATTCATTTGTAGTCTCTTAACTTAGTTTCTTAGAGGTGAAGAAACCAAAATTTATGGTGATGGAGAAGAAGAAAAATATAGAAGTTTTTTACATCTATAACTCCATAATACAATGTGATTATGGTGAATACAAATAAAATTCAGCTTAAATATTTAATTTTAGTGATTTCCCATGTAGATATAAGTTATTTTTCATTCATTTATAGTCTTTTAACTATGTGTCTTAGTACCGAAGAAACATGAAATTTGATAATAGAGAAGAAACATATTGAATATATTTACATCTAATTTACCATAATTCAATGTGAAAATGTTAAATATCAACAAACGTTAGCTTGATTATTTATTTTAATTTTGACCTATATTGTATAAAATATATGTCGTAGACTATAGTCTTTTAACTTTGTTTTTTAGTGAGGAAAAACCTAAAATTTTGCGATGGAGTAGAAAAATAAAATACAATTAATTTTTTACATTTATTATAGTCTGTTATGTTTTTACCTTAGTGATAAAGAAATGCTAAAACTTTGGGATGGTGAATAAAAATATTGAATATTTTTATATGTAATATATCATAAATCTATGTGAATACGATGAATATAAACAATATTGAGCTTGATTATTTAATTTTAATTGTTATCCATATGTATAAATTATGGGTCATTCATTTGTAGTCTCTTCACTTAGTTTCTTAGGGGTGAAGAAACCAAAATTTTGGTGATGGAGAAGAAGAAAAATATAGAAATGTTTTACATATATTATACCATAATACAATGTGATTGTGGTGAATACAGATAACATTGAGCTTAAATAATTAATTTTAGTGATTACCCATGTTAATATAATTTATTTGTCACTCACTTATAGTCTTTTAAGTATGTGTCTTAGTGACGAAGAAACATGAAAGTTGATGATGGAGAAGAAACATATTGAATATATTTACATCTAATTTACCATAATTAAATATGAAAATGGTAAATATCAAAAAACGTTAGCTTGATTATTTATTTTAATTTTGACCTATATTATATATAATATATTTCATGGATTATAGTCTTTTAACTTTGGCTTTTAGTTTGGAAAAACCTAAAATTTTGTGATGGATTAAAAAAATAAAATATATTTAATTTTTTTCATTTACTATAGTCTATAATGTTTTTAGCTTAGTGATAAAAAAAGCTAAAACTTTGGGATAATGAAGGAAAATATTAAATATTTTTAAATGTAATATATAATAGGTCAATGTGAATACGATGAATATAAACAATATTGAGCTTGATTATTTAATTTTAATTGTGATGCATATGTATAAATTACGGGTCATTCATTTGTAGTCTCTTAACTTAGTTTCTTAGAGGTGACGAAACCAAAATTTATGGTGATGGAGAAGAAGAAAATTATAGAAGTTTTTTACATCTATAACTCCATAATACAATGTGATTATGGTGAATACAAATAAAATTCAGCTTAAATATTTAATTTTAGTGATTTCCCATGTAGATATAAGTTATTTTTCATTCATTTATAGTCTTTTAACTATGTGTCTTAGTACCGAAGAAACATGAAATTTGATAATAGAGAAGAAACATATTGAATATATTTACATCTAATTTACCATAATTCAATGTGAAAATGGTAAATATCAACAAACGTTAGTTTGATTATTTATTTTAATTTTGACCTATATTGTATAAAATATATGTCGTAGACTATAGTATTTTAACTTTGTTTTTTAGTGAGGAAAAACCTAAAATTTTGCGATGGAGTAGAAAAATAAAATGCAATTAATTTTTTACATTTATTATAGTCTGTTATGTTTTTACCTTAGTGATAAAGAAATTCTAAAACTTTGGGATGGTGAATAAAAATATTGAATATTTTTATATGTAATATATCATAAATCTATGTGAATACGATGAATATAAACAATATTGAGCTTGATTATTTAATTTTAATTGTTATCCATATGTATAAATTATGGGTCATTCATTTGTAGTCTCTTCACTTAGTTTCTTAGGGGTGAAGAAACCAAAATTTTGGTGATGGAGAAGAAGAAAAATATAGAAATGTTTTACATATATTATACCATAATACAATGTGATTGTGGTGAATACAGATAACATTGAGCTTAAATAATTAATTTTAGTGATTACCCATGTTAATAAAATTTATTTGTCATTCATTTATAGTCTTTTAAGTATGTGTCTTAGTGACGAAGAAACATGAAAGTTGATGATGGAGAAGAAACATATTGAATATATTTAAATCTAATTTACCATAATTAAATGTGAAAATGGTAAATATCAAAAAACGTTAGCTTGATTATTTATTTTAATTTTGACCTATATTATATATAATATATTTCATGGATTAGAGTCTTTTAACTTTGGCTTTTAGTTTGGAAAAACCTAAAATTTTGTGATGGATTAAAAAAATAAAATATATTTAATTTTTTACATTTACTATAGTCTATAATGTTTTTAGCTTAGTGATAAAAAAAGCTAAAACTTTGGGATAGTGAAGAAAAATATTAAATATTTTTAAATGTAATATATAATAAGTCAATGTGAATACGATGAATATAAACAATATTGAGCTTGATTATTTAATTTTAATTGTGATGCATATGTATAAATTACGGGTCATTCATTTGTAGTCTCTTAACTTAGTTTCTTAGAGGTGAAGAAACCAAAATTTATGGTGATGGAGAAGGAGAAAAATATAGAAGTTTTTTACATCTATAACTCCATAATACAATGTGATTATGGTGAATACAAATAAAATTCAGCTTAAATATTTAATTTTAGTGATTTCCCATGTAGATATAAGTTATTTGTCATTCATTTATAGTCTTTTAACTATGTGTCTTAGTAACGAAGAAACATGAAATTTGATAATAGAGAAGAAACATATTGAATATATTTACATCTAATTTACCATAATTCAATGTGAAAATGGTAAATATCAACAAACGTTAGTTTGATTATTTATTTTAATTTTGACCTATATTGTATAAAATATGTGTCGTAGACTATAGTATTTTAACTTTGTTTTTTAGTGAGGAAAAACCTAAAATTTTGCGATGGAGTAGAAAAATAAAATACAATTAATTTTTTACATTTATTATAGTCTGCTATGTTTTTACCTTAGTGATAAAGAAATGCTAAAACTTTGGGATGGTGAATAAAAATATTGAATATTTTTATATGTAATATATCATAAATCTATGTGAATACGATGAATATAAACAATATTGAGCTTGATTATTTAATTTTAATTGTTATCCATATGTATAAATTATGGGTCATCCATTTGTAGTCTCTTCACTTAGTTTCTTAGGGGTGAAGAAACCAAAATTTTGGTGATGGAGAAGAAGAAAAATATAGAAATGTTTTACATATATTATACCATAATACAATGTGATTATGGTGAATACAGATAACATTGAGCTTAAATAATTAATTTTAGTGATTACCCATGTAGATATAATTTATTTGTCATTCATTTATAGTCTTTTAAGTATGTGTCTTAGTGACGAAGAAACATGAAAGTTGATGATGGAGAAAAAACATATTGAATATATTTACATCTAATTTACCATAATTAAATTTGAAAATGGTAAATATCAAAAAACGTTAGCTTGATTATTTATTTTAATTTTGACCTATATTATATAAAATATATTTCATGGATTATAGTCTTTTAACTTTGTTTTTTAGTTTGGAATAACCTAAAATTTTGTGATGGATTAAAAAAATAAAATACATTAAATTTTTTACATTTACTATAGTCTATAATGTTTTTAGCTTAGTGATAAAAAAAGCTAAAACTTTGGGATAGTGAAGAAAAATATTAAATATTTTTAGATGTAATATATCAAAAGTCAATGTGAATACGATGAATATAAACAATATTGAGCTTGATTATTTAATTTTAATTGTTATGCATATGTATAAATTATGGGTCATTCATTTGTAGTCTCTTAACTTAGTTTCTTAGAGGTGAAGAAACCAAAATTTATGGTGATGGAGAAGAAGAAAAATATAGAAGTTTTTTACATCTATAACTCCATAATACAATGTGATTATGGTGAATACAAATAAAATTCAGCTTAAATATTTAATTTTAGTGATTTCCCATGTAGATATAAGTTATTTGTCATTCATTTATAGTCTTTTAACTATGTGTCTTAGTAACGAAGAAACATGAAATTTGATAATAGAGAAGAAACATATTGAATATATTTACATCTAATTTACCATAATTCAATGTGAAAAAGGTAAATATCAACAAACGTTAGTTTGATTATTTATTTTAATTTTGACCTATATTGTATAAAATATATGTCGTAGACTATAGTATTTTAACTTTGTTTTTTAGCGAGGAAAAACCTAAAATTTTGCGATGGAGTAGAAAAATAAAATGCAATTAATTTTTTAAATTTATTATAGTCTGTTATGTTTTTACCTTAGTGATAAAGAAATTCTAAAACTTTGGGATGGTGAATAAAAATATTGAATATTTTTATATGTAATATATCATAAATCTATGTGAATACGATGAATATAAACAATATTGAGCTTGATTATTTAATTTTAATTGTAATCCATATGTATAAATTATGGGTCATTCATTTGTAGTCTCTTCACTTAGTTTCTTAGGGGTGAAGAAACCAAAATTTTGGTGATGGAGAAGAAGAAAAATATAGAAATGTTTTACATATATTATACCATAATACAATGTGATTGTGGTGAATACAGATAACATTGAGCTTAAATAATTAATTTTAGTGATTACCCATGTTAATAAAATTTATTTGTCATTCATTTATAGTCTTTTAAGTATGTGTCTTAGTGACGAAGAAACATGAAAGTTGATGATGGAGAAGAAACATATTGAATATATTTACATCTAATTTACCATAATTAAATGTGAAAATGGTAAATATCAAAAAACGTTAGCTTGATTATTTATTTTAATTTTGACCTATATTATATATAATATATTTCAAGGATTATAGACTTTTAACTTTGGCTTTTAGTTTGGAAAAACCTAAAATTTTGTGATGGATTAAAAAAATAAAATATATTTAATTTTTTTCATTTACTATAGTCTATAATGTTTTTAGCTTAGTGATAAAAAAAGCTAAAACTTTGGGATAGTCAAGAAAAATATTAAATATTTTTAAATGTAATATATAATAAGTCAATGTGAATACGATGAATATAAACAATATTGAGCTTGATTATTTAATTTTAATTGTGATGCATATGTATAAATTACGGGTCATTCATTTGTAGTCTCTTAACTTAGTTTCTTAGAGGTGAAGAAACCAAAATTTATGGTGATGGAGAAGAAGAAAAATATAGAAGTTTTTTACATCTATAACTCCATAATACAATGTGATTATGGTGAATACAAATAAAATTCAGCTTAAATATTTAATTTTAGTGATTTCCCATGTTGATATAAGTTATTTTTCATTCATTTATAGTCTTTTTACTATGTGTCTTAGTACCGAAGAAACATGAAATTTGATAATAGAGAAGAAACATATTGAATATATTTACATCTAATTTACCATAATTCAATGTGAAAATGCTAAATATCAACAACGTTAGCTTGATTATTTATTTTAATTTTGACCTATATTGTATAAAATATATGTCGTAGACTATAGTCTTTTAACTTTGTTTTTTAGTGAGGAAAAACCTAAAATTTTGCGATGGAGTAGAAAAATAAAATACAATTAATTTTTTACATTTATTATAGTCTGTTATGTTTTTACCTTAGTGATAAAGAAATGCTAAAACTTTGGGATGGTGAATAAAAATATTGAATATTTTTATATGTAATATATCATAAATCTATGTGAATACGATGAATATAAACAATATTGAGCTTGATTATTTAATTTTAATTGTTATCCATATGTATAAATTATGGGTCATTCATTTGTAGTCTCTTCACTTTGTTTCTTAGGGGTGAAGAAACCAAAATTTTGGTGATGGAGAAGAAGAAAAATATAAAAATGTTTTACATATAGTATACCATAATACAATGTAATTGTGGTGAATACAGATAACATTGAGCTTAAATAATTAGTTTTAGTGATTACCCATGTAGATATAATTTATTTGTCATTCATTTATAGTCTTTTAAGTATGTGTCTTAGTGACGAAGAAACATGAAAGTTGATGATGGAGAAGAAACATATTGAATATATTTACATCTAATTTACCATAATTAAATGTGAAAATGGTAAATATCAAAAAACGTTAGCTTGATTATTTATTTTAATTTTGACCTATATTATATATAATATATTTCATGGATTATAGTCTTTTAAGTTTGGCTTTTAGTTTGGAAAAACCTAAAATTTTGTGATGGATTAAAAAAATAAAATATATTTAATTTTTTACATTTACTATAGTCTATAATGTTTTTAGCTTAGTGATAAAAAAAGCTAAAACTTTGGGATAGTGAAGAAAAATATTAAATATTTTTAAATGTAATATATAATAAGTCAATGTGAATACGATGAATATAAACAATATTGAGCTTGATTATTTAATTTTAATTGTGATGCATATGTATAAATTACGGGTCATTCATTTGTAGTCTCTTAACTTAGTTTCTTAGAGGTGAAGAAACCAAAATTTATGGTGATGGAGAAGAAGAAAAATATAGAAGTTTTTTACATCTATAACTCCATAATACAATGTGATTATGGTGAATACAAATAAAATTCAGCTTAAATATTTAATTTTAGTGATTTCCCATGTAGATATAAGTTATTTTTCATTCATTTATAGTCTTTTAACTATGTGTCTTAGTACCGAAGAAACATGAAATTTGATAATAGAGAAGAAACATATTGAATATATTTACATCTAATTTACCATAATTCAATGTGAAAATGCTAAATATCAACAAACGTTAGCTTGATTATTTATTTTAATTTTGACCTATATTGTATAAAATATATGTCGTAGACTATAGTATTTTAACTTTGTTTTTTAGTGAGGAAAAACCTAAAATTTTGCGATGGAGTAGAAAAATAAAATACAATTAATTTTTTACATTTATTATAGTCTGTTATGTTTTTACCTTAGTGATAAAGAAATGCTAAAACTTTGGGATGGTGAATAAAAATATTGAATATTTTTATATGTAATATATCATAAATCTATGTGAATACGATGAATATAAACAATATTGAGCTTGATTATTTAATTTTAATTGTTATCCATATGTATAAATTATAGGTCATTCATTTGTAGTCTCTTCACTTAGTTTCTTAGGGGTGAAGAAACCAAAATTTTGGTGTTGGAGAAGAAGAAAAATATAGAAATGTTTTACATATATTATACCATAATACAATGTGATTGTGGTGAATACAGATAACATTGAGCTTAAATAATTAATTTTAGTTATTACCCATGTAGATATAATTTATTTGTCATTCATTTATAGTCTTTTAAGTATGTGTCTTAGTGACGAAGAAACATGAAAGTTGATGATGGAGAAGAAACATATTGAATATATTTACATCTAATTTACCATAATTAAATGTGAAAATGGTAAATATCAAAAAACGTTAGATTGATTATTTATTTTAATTTTGACCTATATTATATATAATATATTTCATGGATTATAGTCTTTTAACTTTGTTTTTTAGTTTGGAATAACCTAAAATTTTGTGATGGGTTAAAAAAATAAAATACATTAAATTTTTTACATTTACTATAGTCTATAATGTTTTTAGCTTAGCGATAAAAAAAGCTAAAACTGTGGGATAGTGAAGAAAAATATTAAATATTTTTACATGTAATATATCATAAGTAAATGTGAATACGATGAATATAAACAATATTGGGCTTGATTATTTAATTTTAATTGTTATGCATATGTATAAATTATGGGTCATTCATTTGTAGTCTCTTAACTTAGTTTCTTAGAGGTGAAGAAACCAAAATTTATGGTGATGGAGAAGAAGAAAAATATTGAAGTTTTTTACATCTATAACTCCATAATACAATGTGATTATGGTGAATACAAATAAAATTCAGCTTAAATATTTAATTTTAGTGATTTCCCATGTAGATATAAGTTATTTGTCATTCATTTATAGTCTTTTAACTATGTGTCTTAATAACGAAAAAACATAAAATTTGATAATAGAGAAGAAACATATTGAATATATTTACATCTAATTTACCATAATTAAATGTGAAAATGGTAAATATCAACAAACGTTAGCTTGATTATTTATTTTAATTTTGACCTATATTGTATAAAATATATGTCGTAGACTATAGTCTTTTAACTTTGTTTTTTAGTGAGGAAAAACCTAAAATTTTGCGATGGAGTAGAAAAATAAAATACAATTAATTTTTTACATTTATTATAGTCTGTTATGTTTTTACCTTAGTGATAAAGAAATGCTAAAACTTTGGGATGGTGAATAAAAATATTGAATATTTTTATATGTAATATATCATATGTCTATGTGAATACGATGAATATAAACAATATTGAGCTTGATTATTTAATTTTAATTGTTATCCATATGTATAAATTATGGGTCATTCATTTGTAGTCTCTTCACTTAGTTTCTTAGGGGTGAAGAAACCAAAACTTTGGTGATGGAGAAGAAGAATAATATAGAAATGTTTTACATATATTATACCATAATACAATGTGATTGTGGTGAATACAGATAACATTGAGCTTAAATAATTAATTTTAGTTATTACCCATGTAGATATAATTTATTTGTCATTCATTTATAGTCTTTTAAGTACGTGTCTTAGTGACGAAGAAACATGAAAGTTGATGATGGAGAAGAAACATATTGAATATATTTACATCTAATTTACCATAATTAAATGTGAAAATGGTAAATATCAAAAAACGTTAGCTTGATTATTTATTTTAATTTTGACCTATATTATATATAATATATTTCATGGATTATAGTCTTTTAACTTTGTTTTTTAGTTTGGAAAAACCTAAAATTTTGTGATGGATTAAAAAAATAAAATACATTTAATTTTTTTCATTTACTATAGTCTATAATGTTTTTAGCTTAGTGATAAAAAAAGCTAAAACTTTGGGATAGTGAAGAAAAATATTAAATATTTTTAGATGTAATATATCATAAGTCAATCTGAATACGATGAATATAAACAATATTGAGCTTGATTATTTAATTTTATTTGTGATGCATATGTATAAATTATGGGTCATTCATTTGTAGTCTCTTAACATAGTTTCTTAGAGGTGAAGAAACCAAAATTTATGGTGATGGAGAAGAAGAAAAATATAGAAGTTTTTAACATCTATAACTCCATAATACAATGTGATTATGGTGAATACAAATAAAATTCAGCTTAAATATTTAATTTTAGTGATTTCCCATGTAGATATAAGTTATTTTTCATTCATTTATAGTCTTTTAACTATGTGTCTTAGTACCGAAGAAACATCAAATTTGATAATAGAGAAGAAACATATTGAATATATTTACATCTAATTACCCATAATTCAATGTGAAAATGCTAAATATCAACAAACGTTAGCTTGATTATTTATTTTAATTTTGACCTATATTGTATAAAATATATGTCGTAGACTATAGTCTTTTAACTTTGTTTTTTTGTGAGGAAAAACCTAAAATTTTGCGATGGAGTAGAAAAATAAAATACAACTAATTTTTTACATTTATTATAGTCTGTTATGTTTTTACCTTAGTGATAAAGAAATGCTAAAACTTTGGGATGTTGAATAAAAATATTGAATATTTTTATATGTAATATATTATAAATCTATGTGAATACGATGAATATAAACAATATTGAGCTTGATTATTTAATTTTAATTGTTATCCATATGTATAAATTATGGGTCATCCATTTGTAGTCTCTTCACTTAGTTTCTTAGGGGTGAAGAAACCAAAATTTTGGTGATGGAGAAGAAGAATAATATAGAAATGTTTTACATATATTATACCATAATACAATGTGATTGTGGTGAATACAGATAACATTGAGCTTAAATAATTAATTTTAGTTATTACCCATGTAGATATAATTTATTTGTCATTCATTTATAGTCTTTTAAGTATGTGTCTTAGTGACGAAGAAACATGAAAGTTGATGATGGAGAAGAAACATATTGAATATATTTACATCTAATTTACCATAATTAAATGTGAAAATGGTAAATATCAAAAAACGTTAGCTTGATTATTTATTTTAATTTTGACCTATATTATATATAATATATTTCATGGATTATAGTCTTTTAACTTTGTTTTTTAGTTTGGAAAAACCTAAAATTTTGTGATGGATTAAAAAAATAAAATACATTTAATTTTTTTCATTTACTATAGTCTATAATGTTTTTAGCTTAGTGATAAAAAAAGCTAAAACTTTGGGATAGTGAAGAAAAATATTAAATATTTTTAGATGTAATATATCATAAATTAATCTGAATACGATGAATATAAACAATATTGAGCTTGATTATTTAATTTTATTTGTGATGCATATGTATAAATTATGGGTCATTCATTTGTAGTCTCTTAACTTAGTTTCTTAGAGGTGAAGAAACCAAAATTTATGGTGATGGAGAAGAAGAAAAATATAGAAGTTTTTAACATCTATAACTCCATAATACAATGTGATTATGGTGAATACAAATAAAATTCAGCTTAAATATTTAATTTTAGTGATTTCCCATGTAGATATAAGTTATTTTTCATTCATTTATAGTCTTTTAACTATGTGTCTTAGGACCGAAGAAACATGAAATTTGATAATAGAGAAGAAACATATTGAATATATTTACATCTAATTACCCATAATTCAATGTGAAAATGCTAAATATCAACAAACGTTAGCTTGATTATTTATTTTAATTTTGACCTATATTGTATAAAATATATGTCGTAGACTATAGTCTTTTAACTTTGTTTTTTTGTGAGGAAAAACCTAAAATTTTGCGATGGAGTAGAAAAATAAAATACAACTAATTTTTTACATTTATTATAGTCTGTTATGTTTTTACCTTAGTGATAAAGAAATGCTAAAACTTTGGGATGTTGAATAAAAATATTGAATATTTTTATATGTAATATATTATAAATCTATGTGAATACGATGAATATAAATAATATTGAGCTTGATTATTTAATTTTAATTGTTATCCATATGTATAAATTAT
This sequence comes from Lathyrus sativus, assembly GCA_963859935.3. Lineage (NCBI taxonomy): Eukaryota > Viridiplantae > Streptophyta > Magnoliopsida > Fabales > Fabaceae > Lathyrus > Lathyrus sativus. The sequence continues at coordinate 3,173,328 of CAWUDS030001307.1, read as the reverse complement.
GGGTCATTCATTTGTAGTCTCTTCACTTAGTTTCTTAGGGGTGAAGAAACCAAAATTTTGGTGATGGAGAAGAAGAATAATATAGAAATGTTTTACATATATTATACCATAATACAATGTGATTGTGGTGAATACAGATAACATTGAGCTTAAATAATTAATTTTAGTTATTACCCATGTAGATATAATTTATTTGTCATTCATTTATAGTCTTTTAAGTATGTGTCTTAGTGACGAAGAAACATGAAAGTTGATGATGGAGAAGAAACATATTGAATATATTTACATCTAATTTACCATAATTAAATGTGAAAATGGTAAATATCAAAAAACGTTAGCTTGATTATTTATTTTAATTTTGACCTATATTATATATAATATATTTCATGGATTATAGTCTTTTGACTTTGTTTTTAATTTGGAAAAACCTAAAATTTTGTGATGGATTAAAAAAATAAAATACATTTAATTTTTTTCATTTACTATAGTCTATAATGTTTTTAGCTTAGTGATAAAAAAAGCTAAAACTTTGGGATAGTGAAGAAAAATATTAAATATTTTTAGATGTAATATATCATAAGTCAATCTGAATACGATGAATATAAACAATATTGAGCTTGATTATTTAATTTTATTTGTGACGCATATGTATAAATTATGGGTCATTCATTTGTAGTCTCTTAACTTAGTTTCTTAGAGGTGAAGAAACCAAAATTTATGGTGATGGAGAAGAAGAAAAATATAGAAGTTTTTAACATCTATAACTCCATAATACAATGTGATTATGGTGAATACAAATAAAATTCAGCTTAAATATTTAATTTTAGTTATTTCCCATGTAGATATAAGTTATTTTTCATTCATTTATAGTCTTTTAACTATGTGTCTTAGTACCGAAGAAACATGAAATTTGATAATAGAGAAGAAACATATTGAATATATTTACATCTAATTACCCATAATTCAATGTGAAAATGCTAAATATCAACAAACGTTAGCTTGATTATTTATTTTAATTTTGACCTATATTGTATAAAATATATGTCGTAGACTATAGTCTTTTAACTTTGTTTTTTTGTGAGGAAAAACCTAAAATTTTGCGATGGAGTAGAAAAATAAAATACAACTAATTTTTTACATTTATTATAGTCTGTTATGTTTTTACCTTAGTGATAAAGAAATGCTAAAACTTTGGGATGTTGAATAAAAATATTGAATATTTTTATATGTAATATATTATAAATCTATGTGAATACGATGAATATAAATAATATTGAGCTTGATTATTTAATTTTAATTGTTATCCATATGTATAAATTATGGGTCATTCATTTGTAGTCTCTTCACTTAGTTTCTTAGGGGTGAAGAAACCAAAATTTTGGTGATGGAGAAGAAGAATAATATAGAAATGTTTTACATATATTATACCATAATACAATGTGATTGTGGTGAATACAGATAACATTGAGCTTAAATAATTAATTTTAGTTATTACCCATGTAGATATAATTTATTTGTCATTCATTTATAGTCTTTTAAGTATGTGTCTTAGTGACGAAGAAACATGAAAGTTGATGATGGAGAAGAAACATATTGAATATATTTACATCTAATTTACCATAATTAAATGTGAAAATGGTAAATATCAAAAAACGTTAGCTTGATTATTTATTTTAATTTTGACCTATATTATATATAATATATTTCATGGATTATAGTCTTTTGACTTTGTTTTTTAGTTTGGAAAAACCTAAAATTTTGTGATGGATTAAAAAAATAAAATACATTTAATTTTTTTCATTTACTATAGTTTATAATGTTTTTAGCTTAGTGATAAAAAAAGCTAAAACTTTGGGATAGTGAAGAAAAATATTAAATATTTTTAGATGTAATATATCATAAGTCAATCTGAATACGATGAATATAAACAATATTGAGCTTGATTATTTAATTTTATTTGTGATGCATATGTATAAATTATGGGTCATTCATTTGTAGTCTCTTAACTTGGTTTCTTAGAGGTGAAAAAACCAAAATTTATGGTGATGGACAAGAAGAAAAATATAGAAGTTTTTAACATCTATAACTCCATAATACAATGTGATTATGGTGAATACAAATAAAATTCAGCTTAAATATTTAATTTTAGTGATTTCCCATGTAGATATAAGTTATTTTTCATTCATTTATAGTCTTTTAACTATGTGTCTTAGTACCGAAGAAACATGAAATTTGATAATAGAGAAGAAACATATTGAATATATTTACATCTAATTACCCATAATTCAATGTGAAAATGCTAAATATCAACAAACGTTATCTTGATTATTTATTTTAATTTTGACCTATATTGTATAAAATATATGTCGTAGACTATAGTCTTTTAACTTTGTTTTTTTGTGAGGAAAAACCTAAAATTTTGCGATGGAGTAGAAAAATAAAATACAACTAATTTTTTACATTTATTATAGTCTGTTATGTTTTTACCTTAGTGATAAAGAAATGCTAAAACTTTGGGATGTTGAATAAAAATATTGAATATTTTTATATGTAATATATTATAAATCTATGTGAATACGATGAATATAAACAATATTGAGCTTGATTATTTAATTTTAATTGTTATCCATATGTATAAATTATGGGTCATTCATTTGTAGTCTCTTCACTTAGTTTCTTAGGGGTGAAGAAACCAAAATTTTGGTGATGGAGAAGAAGAATAATATAGAAATGTTTTACATATATTATACCATAATACAATGTGATTGTGGTGAATACAGATAACATTGAGCTTAAATAATTAATTTTAGTTATTACCCATGTAGATATAATTTATTTGTCATTCATTTATAGTCTTTTAAGTATGTGTCTTAGTGACGAAGAAACATGAAAGTTGATGATGGAGAAGAAACATATTGAATATATTTACATCTAATTTACCATAATTAAATGTGAAAATGGTAAATATCAAAAAACGTTAGCTTGATTATTTATTTTAATTTTGACCTATATTATATATAATATATTTCATGGATTATAGTCTTTTAACTTTGTTTTTTAGTTTGGAAAAACCTAAAATTTTGTGATGGATTAAAAAAATAAAATAAATTTAATTTTTTTCATTTACTATAGTCTATAATGTTTTTAGCTTAGTGATAAAAAAAGCTAAAACTTTGGGATAGTGAAGAAAAATATTAAATATTTTTAGATGTAATATATCATAAGTCAATCTGAATACGATGAATATAAACAATATTGAGCTTGATTATTTAATTTTATTTGTGATGCATATGTATAAATTATGGGTCATTCATTTGTAGTCTCTTAACTTTGTTTCTTAGAGGTGAAGAAACCAAAATTTATGGTGATGGAGAAGAAGAAAAATATAGAAGTTTTTAACATCTATAACTCCATAATACAATGTGATTATGGTGAATACAAATAAAATTCAGCTTAAATATTTAATTTTAGTGATTTCCCATGTAGATATAAGTTATTTTTCATTCATTTATAGTCTTTTAACTATGTGTCTTAGTACCGAAGAAACATGAAATTTGATAATAGAGAAGAAACATATTGAATATATTTACATCTAATTACCCATAATTCAATGTGAAAATGCTAAATATCAACAAACGTTATCTTGATTATTTATTTTAATTTTGACCTATATTGTATAAAATATATGTCGTAGACTATAGTCTTTTAACTTTGTTTTTTTGTGAGGAAAAACCTAAAATTTTGCGATGGAGTAGAAAAATAAAATACAACTAATTTTTTACATTTATTATAGTCTGTTATGTTTTTACCTTAGTGATAAAGAAATGCTAAAACTTTGGGATGTTGAATAAAAATATTGAATATTTTTATATGTAATATATTATAAATCTATGTGAATACGATGAATATAAACAATATTGAGCTTGATTATTTAATTTTAATTGTTATCCATATGTATAAATTATGGGTCATTCATTTGTAGTCTCTTCACTTAGTTTCTTAGGGGTGAAGAAACCAAAATTTTGGTGATGGAGAAGAAGAATAATATAGAAATGTTTTACATATATTATACCATAATACAATGTGATTGTGGTGAATACAGATAACATTGAGCTTAAATAATTAATTTTAGTTATTACCCATGTAGATGTAATTTATTTGTCATTCATTTATAGTCTTTTAAGTATGTGTCTTAGTGACGAAGAAACATGAAAGTTGATGATGGAGAAGAAACATATTGAATATATTTACATCTAATTTACCATAATTAAATGTGAAAATGGTAAATATCAAAAAACGTTAGCTTGATTATTTATTTTAATTTTGACCTATATTATATATAATATATTTCATGGATTATAGTCTTTTAACATTGTTTTTTAGTTTGGAAAAACCTAAAATTTTGTGATGGATTAAAAAAATAAAATAAATTTAATTTTTTTCATTTACTATAGTCTATAATGTTTTTAGCTTAGTGATAAAAAAAGCTAAAACTTTGGGATAGTGAAGAAAAATATTAAATATTTTTAGATGTAATATATCATAAGTCAATCTGAATACGATGAATATAAACAATATTGAGCTTGATTATTTAATTTTATTTGTGATGCATATGTATAAATTATGGGTCATTCATTTGTAGTCTCTTAACTTAGTTTCTTAGAGGTGAAGAAACCAAAATTTATGGTGATGGAGAAGAAGAAAAATATAGAAGTTTTTAACATCTATAACTCCATAATACAATGTGATTATGGTGAATACAAATAAAATTCAGCTTAAATATTTAATTTTAGTTATTTCCCATGTAGATATAAGTTATTTTTCATTCATTTATAGTCTTTTAACTATGTGTCTTAGTACCGAAGAAACATGAAATTTGATAATAGAGAAGAAACATATTGAATATATTTACATCTAATTACCCATAATTCAATGTGAAAATGCTAAATATCAACAAACGTTAGCTTGATTATTTATTTTAATTTTAACCTATATTGTATAAAATATATGTCGTAGACTATAGTCTTTTAACTTTGTTTTTTTGTGAGGAAAAACCTAAAATTTTGCGATGGAGTAGAAAAATAAAATACAACTAATTTTTTACATTTATTATAGTCTGTTATGTTTTTACCTTAGTGATAAAGAAATGCTAAAACTTTGGGATGTTGAATAAAAATATTGAATATTTTTATATATAATATATTATAAATCTATGTGAATACGATGAATATAAACAATATTGAGCTTGATTATTTAATTTTAATTGTTATCCATATGTATAAATTATGGGTCATTCCTTTGTAGTCTCTTCACTTAGTTTCTTAGGGGTGAAGAAACCAAAATTTTGGTGATGGACAAGAAGAATAATATAGAAATGTTTTACATATATTATACCATAATACAATGTGATTGTGGTGAATACAGATAACATTGAGCTTAAATAATTAATTTTAGTTATTACCCATGTAGATGTAATTTATTTGTCATTCATTTATAGTCTTTTAAGTATGTGTCTTAGTGACGAAGAAACATGAAAGTTGATGATGGAGAAGAAACATATTGAATATATTTACATCTAATTTACCATAATTAAATGTGAAAATGGTAAATATCAAAAAACGTTAGCTTGATTATTTATTTTAATTTTGACCTATATTATATATAATATATTTCATGGATTATAGTCTTTTAACTTTGTTTTTTAGTTTGGAAAAACCTAAAATTTTGTGATGGATTAAAAAAATAAAATAAATTTAATTTTTTTCATTTACTATAGTCTATAATGTTTTTAGCTTAGTGATAAAAAAAGATAAAACTTTGGGATAGTGAAGAAAAATATTAAATATTTTTAGATGTAATATATCATAAGTCAATCTGAATACGATGAATATAAACAATATTGAGCTTGATTATTTAATTTTATTTGTGATGCATATGTATAAATTATGGGTCATTCATTTGTAGTCTCTTAACTTAGTTTCTTAGAGGTGAAGAAACCAAAATTTATGGTGATGGAGAAGAAGAAAAATATAGAAGTTTTTAACATCTATAACTCCATAATACAATGTGATTATGGTGAATACAAATAAAATTCAGCTTAAATATTTAATTTTAGTGATTTCCCATGTAGATATAAGTTATTTTTCATTCATTTATAGTCTTTTAACTATGTGTCTTAGTACCGAAGAAACATGAAATTTGATAATAGAGAAGAAACATATTGAATATATTTACATCTAATTACCCATAATTCAATGTGAAAATGCTAAATATCAACAAACGTTATCTTGATTATTTATTTTAATTTTGACCTATATTGTATAAAATATATGTCGTAGACTATAGTCTTTTAACTTTGTTTTTTTGTGAGGAAAAACCTAAAATTTTGCGATGGAGTAGAAAAATAAAATACAACTAATTTTTTACATTTATTATAGTCTGTTATGTTTTTACCTTAGTGATAAAGAAATGCTAAAACTTTGGGATGTTGAATAAAAATATTGAATATTTTTATATGTAATATATTATAAATCTATGTGAATACGATGAATATAAACAATATTGAGCTTGATTATTTAATTTTAATTGTTATCCATATGTATAAATTATGGGTCATTCATTTGTAGTCTCTTCACTTAGTTTCTTAGGGGTGAAGAAACCAAAATTTTGGTGATGGAGAAGAAGAATAATATAGAAATGTTTTACATATATTATACCATAATACAATGTGATTGTGGTGAATACAGATAACATTGAGCTTAAATAATTAATTTTAGTTATTACCCATGTAGATATAATTTATTTGTCATTCATTTATAGTCTTTTAAGTATGTGTCTTAGTGACGAAGAAACATGAAAGTTGATGATGGAGAAGAAACATATTGAATATATTTATATCTAATTTACCATAATTAAATGTGAAAATGGTAAATATCAAAAAACGTTAGCTTGATTATTTATTTTAATTTTGACCTATATTATATATAATATATTTCATGGATTATAGTCTTTTAACTTTGTTTTTTAGTTTGGAAAAACCTAAAATTTTGTGATGGATTAAAAAAATAAAATACATTTAATTTTTTTCATTTACTATAGTCTATAATGTTTTTAGCTTAGTGATAAAAAAAGCTAAAACTTTGGGATAGTGAAGAAAAATATTAAATATTTTTAGATGTAATATATCATAAGTCAATCTGAATACGATGAATATAAACAATATTGAGCTTGATTATTTAATTTTATTTGTGATGCATATGTATAAATTATGGGTCATTCATTTGTAGTCTCTTAACTTAGTTTCTTAGAGGTGAAGAAACCAAAATTTATGGTGATGGAGAAGAAGAAAAATATTGAAGTTTTTTACATCTATAACTCCATAATACAATGTGATTATGGTGAATACAAATAAAATTCAGCTTAAATATTTAATTTTAGTGATTTCCCATGTAGACATAAGTTATTTGTCATTCATTTATAGTCTTTTAACTATGTGTCTTAATAACGAAGAAACATAAAATTTGATAATAGAGAAGAAACATATTGAATATATTTACATCTAATTTACCATAATTCAATGTGAAAATGGTAAATATCAACAAACGTTAGCTTGATTATTTATTTTAATTTTGACCTATATTGTATAAAATATATGTCGTAGACTATAGTCTTTTAACTTTGTTTTTTAGTGAGGAAAAACCTAAAATTTTGCGATGGAGTAGAAAAATAAAATACAACTAATTTTTTACATTTATTATAGTCTGTTATCTTTTTACCTTAGTGATAAAGAAATGCTAAAACTTTGGGATGGTGAATAAAAATATTGAATATTTTTATATGTAATATATCATATGTCTATGTGAATACGATGAATATAAACAATATTGAGCTTGATTATTTAATTTTAATCGTTATCCATATGTATAAATTATGGGTCATTCATTTGTAGTCTCTTCACTTAGTTTCTTAGGGGTGAAGAAACCAAAATTTTGGTGATGGAGAAGAAGAATAATATAGAAATGTTTTACATATATTATACCATAATACAATGTGATTGTGGTGAATACAGATAACATTGAGCTTAAATAATTAATTTTAGTTATTACCCATGTAGATATAATTTATTTGTCATTCATTTATAGTCTTTTAAGTATGTGTCTTAGTGACGAAGAAACATGAAAGTTGATGATGGAGAAGAAACATATTGAATATATTTACATCTAATTTACCATAATTAAATGTGAAAATGGTAAATATCAAAAAACGTTAGCTTGATTATTTATTTTAATTTTGACCTATATTATATATAATATATTTCATGGATTATAGTCTTTTGACTTTGTTTTTTAGTTTGGAAAAACCTAAAATTTTGTGATGGATTAAAAAAATAAAATACATTTAATTTTTTTCATTTACTATAGTCTATAATGTTTTTAGCTTAGTGATAAAAAAAGCTAAAACTTTGGGATAGTGAAGAAAAATATTAAATATTTTTAGATGTAATATATCATAAGTCAATCTGAATACGATGAATATAAACAATATTGAGCTTGATTATTTAATTTTATTTGTGATGCATATGTATAAATTATGGGTCATTCATTTGTAGTCTCTTAACTTAGTTTCTTAGAGGTGAAGAAACCAAAATTTATGGTGATGGACAAGAAGAAAAATATAGAAGTTTTTAACATCTATAACTCCATAATACAATGTGATTATGGTGAATACAAATAAAATTCAGCTTAAATATTTAATTTTAGTGATTTCCCATGTAGATATAAGTTATTTTTCATTCATTTATAGTCTTTTAACTATGTGTCTTAGTACCGAAGAAACATGAAATTTGATAATAGAGAAGAAACATATTGAATATATTTACATCTAATTACCCATAATTCAATGTGAAAATGCTAAATATCAACAAACGTTATCTTGATTATTTATTTTAATTTTGACCTATATTGTATAAAATATATGTCGTAGACTATAGTCTTTTAACTTTGTTTTTTTGTGAGGAAAAACCTAAAATTTTGCGATGGAGTAGAAAAATAAAATACAACTAATTTTTTACATTTATTATAGTCTGTTATGTTTTTACCTTAGTGATAAAGAAATGCTAAAACTTTGGGATGTTGAATAAAAATATTGAATATTTTTATATGTAATATATTATAAATCTATGTGAATACGATGAATATAAACAATATTGAGCTTGATTATTTAATTTTAATTGTTATCCATATGTATAAATTATGGGTCATTCATTTGTAGTCTCTTCACTTAGTTTCTTAGGGGTGAAGAAACCAAAATTTTGGTGATGGAGAAGAAGAATAATATAGAAATGTTTTACATATATTATACCATAATACAATGTGATTGTGGTGAATACAGATAACATTGAGCTTAAATAATTAATTTTAGTTATTACCCATGTAGATATAATTTATTTGTCATTCATTTATAGTCTTTTAAGTATGTGTCTTAGTGACGAAGAAACATGAAAGTTGATGATGGAGAAGAAACATATTGAATATATTTACATCTAATTTACCATAATTAAATGTGAAAATGGTAAATATCAAAAAACGTTAGCTTGATTATTTATTTTAATTTTGACCTATATTATATATAATATATTTCATGGATTATAGTCTTTTAACTTTGTTTTTTAGTTTGGAATAACCTAAAATTTTGTGATGGATTAAAAAAATAAAATACATCAAATTTTTTACATTTACTATAGTCTATAATGTTTTTAGCTTAGCGATAAAAAAAGCTAAAACTGTGGGATAGTGAAGAAAAATATTAAATATTTTTAGATGTAATATATCATAAGTCAATGTGAATACGATGAATATAAACAATATTGGGCTTGATTATTTAATTTTAATTGTTATGCATATGTATAAATTATGGGTCATTCATTTGTAGTCTCTTAACTTAGTTTCTTAGAGGTGAAGAAACCAAAATTTATGGTGATGGAGAAGAAGAAAAATATTGAAGTTTTTTACATCTATAACTCCATAATACAATGTGATTATGGTGAATACAAATAAAATTCAGCTTAAATATTTAATTTTAGTGATTTCCCATGTAGATATAAGTTATTTGTCATTCATTTATAGTCTTTTAACTGTGTGTCTTAATAACGAAGAAACATAAAATTTGATAATAGAGAAGAAACATATTGAATATATTTACATCTAATTTACCATAATTCAATGTGAAAATGGTAAATATCAACAAACGTTAGCTTGATTATTTATTTTAATTTTGACCTATATTGTATAAAATATATGTCGTAGACTATAGTCTTTTAACTTTGTTTTTTAGTGAGGAAAAACCTAAAATTTTGCGATGGAGTAGAAAAATAAAATACAACTAATTTTTTACATTTATTATAGTCTGTTATGTTTTTACCTTAATGATAAAGAAATGCTAAAACTTTGGGATGGTGAATAAAAATATTGAATATTTTTATATGTAATATATCATAAATCTATGTGAATACGATGAATATAAACAATATTGAGCTTGATTATTTAATTTTAATTGTTATCCATATGTATAAATTATGGGTCATTCATTTGTAGTCTCTTCACTTAGTTTCTTAGGGGTGAAGAAACCAAAATTTTGGTGATGGAGAAGAAGAATAATATAGAAATGTTTTACATATATTATACCATAATACAATGTGATTGTGGTGAATACAGATAACATTGAGCTTAAATAATTAATTTTAGTTATTACCCATGTAGATATAATTTATTTGTCATTCATTTATAGTCTTTTAAGTATGTGTCTTAGTGACGAAGAAACATGAAAGTTGATGATGGAGAAGAAACATATTGAGTATATTTACATCTAATTTACCATAATTAAATGTGAAAATGGTAAATATCAAAAAACCTTAGCTTGATTATTTATTTTAATTTTGACCTATATTATATATAATATATTTCATGGATTATAGTCTTTTAACTTTGTTTTTTAGTTTGGAATAACCTAAAATTTTGTGATGGATTAAAAAAATAAAATACATTAAATTTTTAACATTTACTATAGTCTATAATGTTTTTAGCTTAGCGATAAAAAAAGCTAAAACTGTGGGATAGTGAAGAAAAATATTAAATATTTTTAGATGTAATATATCATAAGTCAATGTGAATACGATGAATATAAACAATATTGGGCTTGATTATTTAATTTTAATTGTTATGCATATGTATAAATTATGGGTCATTCATTTGTAGTCTCTTAACTTAGTTTCTTAGAGGTGAAGAAACCAAAATTTATGGTGATGGAGAAGAAGAAAAATATTGAAGTTTTTTACATCTATAACTCCATAATACAATGTGATTATGGTGAATACAAATAAAATTCAGCTTAAATATTTAATTTTAGTGATTTTCCATGTAGATATAAGTTATTTGTCATTCATTTATAGTCTTTTAACTATGTGTCTTAATAACGAAGAAACATAAAATTTGATAAGAGAGAAGAAACATATTGAATATATTTACATCTAATTTACCATAATTCAATGTGAAAATGGTAAATATCAATAAAGGTTAGCTTGATTATTTATTTTAATTTTGAATTATATTGTATAAAATATATGTCGTAGACTATAGTCTTTTAACTTTGTTTTTTAGTGATGAAAAACCTAAAATTTTGCGATGGAGTAGAAAAATAAAATACAATTAATTTTTTACATTTATTATAGTCTGTTATGTTCTTACCTTAGTGATAAAGAAATGCTAAAACTTTGGGATGGTGAATAAAAATATTGAATATTTTTATATGTAATATATCATAAGTCAATGTGAATACGATGAATATAAACAATATTGAGCTTGATTATTTAATTTTAATTGTTATCCATATGTATAAATTATGGGTCATTCATTTGTAGTCTCTTCACTTAGTTTCTTAGGGGTGAAGAAACCAAAATTTTGGTGATGGAGAAGAAGAATAATATGGAAATGTTATACATATGTTATACCATAATACAATGTGATTGTGGTGAATACAGATAACATTGAGCTTAAATAACTAATTTTAGTTATTACCCATGTAGATATAATTTATTTGTCATTCATTTATAGTCTTTTAAGTATGTGTCTTAGTGACGACGAAACATGAAAGTTGATGATGGAGAAGAAACATATTGAATATATTTACATCTAATTTACCATAATTAAATGTGAAAATGGTAAATATCAAAAAACGTTAGCTTGATTATTTATTTTAATTTTGACCTATATTATATAAAATATATTTCATGGATTATAGTCTTTTAACTTTGTTTTTTAGTTTGGAAAAACCTAAAATTTTGTGATGGATTAAAAAAATAAAATACATTTAATTTTTTTCATTTACTATAGTCTATAATGTTTTTAACTTAGTGATAAAAAAAGCTAAAACTTTGGGATAGTGAAGAAAAATATTAAATATTTTTAGATGTAATATATCATAAGTCAATCTGAATACGATGAATATAAACAATATTGAGCTTGATTATTTAATTTTAATTGTGATGCATATGTATAAATTATGGGTCATTCGTTTGTAGCCTCTTAACTTAGTTTCTTAGAGGTGAAGAAACAAAAATTTATGGTGATGCAGAAGAAGAAAAATATTGAAGTTTTTTACATCTATAACTCCATAATACAATGTGATTATGGTGAATACAAATAAAATTCATCTTAAATATTTAATTTTAGTGATTTCCCATGTAGATATAAGTTATTTGTCATTCATTTATAGTCTTTTAACTATGTGTCTTAGTGACGAAGAAACATGAAATTTGATAATAGAGAAGAAACATATTGAATATATTTACATCTAATTTACCATAATTCAATGTGAAAATGCTAAATATCAACAAACGTTAGCTTGATTATTTATTTTAATTTTGACCTATATTGTATAAAATATATGTCGTAGACTATAGTCTTTTAACTTTGTTTTTTAGTGAGGAAAAACCTAAAATTTTGCAATAGAGTAGAAAAAAAAATACAATTAATTTTTCACATTTATTATAGTCTGTTATGTTTTTACCTTAGTGATAAAGAAATGCTAAAACTTTGGGATGGTGAATAAAAATATTGAATATTTTTATATGTAATATATCATAAATCTATGTGAATACGATGAATATAAACAATATTAAGCTTGATTATTTAATTTTAATTGTTATCCATATGTATAAATTATGGGTCATCCATTTGTAGTCTCTTCACTTAGTTTCTTAGGGGTGAAGAAACCAAAATTTTGGTGATGGAGAAGAAGAAAAATATAGAAATGTTTTACATATATTATACCATAATTCAATGTGATTGTGGTGAATACAGATAACATTGAGCTTAAATAATTAATTTTAGTGATTACCCATGTATATATAATTTATTTGTCATTCATTTATAGTCTTTTAAGTATGTGTCTTAGTGACTAAGAAACATGAAAGTTGATGATGGAGAAGAAACATATTGAATATATTTACATCTAATTTACCATAATTAAATGTGAAAATGGTAAATATCAAAAAACGTTAGCTTGATTATTTATTTTAATTTTGACCTATATTATATAAAATATATTTCATGGATTATAGTCTTTTAACTTTGTTTTTTAGTTTGGAAAAACCTAAAATTTTGTGATGGATTAAAAAAATAAAATACATTTAATTTTTTTCATTTACTATAGTCTATAATGTTTTTAGCTTAGTGATAAAAAAAGCTAAAACTTTGGGATAGTGAATAAAAATATTAAATATTTTTAGATGTAATATATCATAAGTCAATCTGAATACGATGAATATAAACAATATTGAGCTTGATTATTTAATTTTAATTGTGATGCATATGTATAAATTATGGGTCATTCATTTGTAGTCTCTTAACTTAGTTTCTTAGAGGTGAAGAAACAAAAATTTATGGTGATGGAGAAGAAGAAAAATATTGAAGTTTTTTACATCTATAACTCCATAATACAATGTGATTATGGTGAATACAAATAAAATTCAGCTTAAATATTTAATTTTAGTGATTTCCCATGTAGATATAAGTTATTTGTCATTCATTTATAGTCTTTTAACTATGTGTCTTAGTACCGAAGAAACATGAAATTTGATAATAGAGAAGAAACATATTGAATATATTTACATCTAGTTTACCATAATTCAATGTTAAAATGCTAAATATCAACAAACGTTAGCTTGATTATTTATTTTAATTTTGACCTATATTGTATAAAATATATGTCGTAGACTATAGTCTTTTAACTTTGTTTTTTAGTGAGGAAAAACCTAAAATTTTGCAATAGAGTAGAAAAAAAAATACATTAATTTTTCACATTTATTATAGTCTGTTATGTTTTTACCTTAGTGATAAAGAAATGCTAAAACTTTGGGATGGTGAATAAAAATATTGAATATTTTTATATGTAATATATCATAAATCTATGTGAATACGATGAATATAAACAATATTAAGCTTGATTATTTAATTTTAATTGTTATCCATATGTATAAATTATGGGTCATCCATTTGTAGTCTCTTCACTTAGTTTCTTAGGGGTGAAGAAACCAAAATTTTGGTGATGGAGAAGAAGAAAAATATAGAAATGTTTTACATATATTATACCATAATACAATGTGATTGTGGTGAATACAGATAACATTGAGCTTAAATAATTAATTTTAGTGATTACCCATGTATATATAATTTATTTGTCATTCATTTATAGTCTTTTAAGTATGTGTCTTAGTGACGAAGAAACATGAAAGTTGATGATGGAGAAGAAACATATTGAATATATTTACATCTAATTTACCATAATTAAATGTGAAAATGGTAAATATCAAAAAACGTTAGCTTGATTATTTATTTTAATTTTGACCTATATTATATAAAATACATTTCATGGATTATAGTCTTTTAACTTTGTTTTTTAGTTTGGAAAAACCTAAAATTTTATGATGGATTAAAAAAATAAAATAAATTTAATTTTTTACATTTACTATAGTCTATAATATTTTTAGCTTAGTGATAAAAAAAGCTACAACTTTGCGATAGTGAAGAAAAATATTAAATATTTTTAGATGTAATATATCATAAATCAATGTGAATACGATGAATATAAACAATATTGAGCTTGATTATTTAATTTTAATTGTGATGCATATGTATAAATTATGGGTCATTCATTTGTAGTCTCTTAACTTAGTTTCTTAGGGGTGAAGAAACCAAAATTTATGGTGATGGAGAAGAAGAAAAATATAGAAGTTTTTTACATCTATAACTCCATAATACAGTGTGATTATGGTGAATACAAATAAAATTCAGCTTAAATATTTAATTTTAGTGATTTCCCATGTAGATATAAGTTATTTTTCATTCATTTATAATCTTTTAACTATGTGTCTTAGTAACGAAGAAACATGAAATTTGATAATAGAGAAGAAACATATTGAATATATTTACATCTAATTTACCATAATTCAATGTGAAAATGGTAAATATCAACAAACGTTAGCTTGATTATTTATTTTAATTTTGACCTATATTGTATAAAATATATGTCGTAGACTATAGTCTTTTAACTTTGTTTTTTAGTGAGGAAAAACCTAAAATTTATGTATGGAGTAGAAAAATAAAATACAATTAATTTTTTACATTTATTATAGTCTGTTATGTTTTTACCTTAGTGATAAAGAAATGCTAAAACTTTGGGATGGTGAATAAAAATATTGAATATTTTTATATGTAATATATCATAAATCTATGTGAATACGATGAATATAAACAATATTGAGCTTGATTATTTGATTTTAATTGTTATCCATATGTATAAATTATGGGTCATTCATTTGTAGTCTCTTCACTTAGTTTCTTAGGGGTGAAGAAACCAAAATTTTGGTGATGGAGAAGAAGACAAATATAGAAATGTTTTACATATATTATACCATAATACAATGTGATTGTGGTGAATACAGATAACATTGAGCTTAAATAATTAATTTTAGTAATTACCCATGTAGATATAATTTATTTGTCATTGATTTGTAGTCTTTTAAGTATGTGTCTTAGTGACGAAGAAACATGAAATTTAATGATGGAGAAGAAACATAATGAATATATTTACATCTAATTTACCATAATAAAATGTGAACATGGTAAATATCAAAAAACGTTAGCTTGATTATTTATTTTAATTTTGACCTATATTATATAAAATATATTTCATGGATTATAGTCTTTTAACTTTGTTTTTTAGTTTGGAAAAACCTAAAATTTTGTGATGGATTAAAAAAATAAAATATATTTAATTTTTTTACATTTACTATAGTCTATAATGTTTTTAGCTTAGTGATAAAAAAAGCTACAACTTTGCGATAATGAAGAAAAATATTAAATATTTTTAGATGTAATATATCATAAGTCAATGTGAATACTATGAATATAAACAATATTGAGCTTGATTATTTAATTTTAATTGTTATGCATATGTATAAATTATGGGTCATTCATTTGTAGTCTCTTAACTTAGTTTCTTAGAGGTGAAGAAACCAAAATTTATGGTGATGGAGAAGAAGAAAAATATAGAAGTTTTTTACATCTATAACTCCATAATACAATGTGATTATGGTGAATACAAATAAAATTCAGCTTAAATATTTGATTTTAGTGATTTCCCATGTTGATATAAGTTATTTGTCATTCATTTATAGTCTTTTAACTATGTGTCTTAGTGACGAAGAAACATGAAATTTGATAATAGAGAAGAAACATATTGAATATATTTACATCTAATTTACCATAATTCAATGTGAAAATGGTAAATATCAACAAACGTTATCTTGATTATTTATTTTAATTTTGACCTATATTGTATAAAATATATGTCGTAGACTATAGTCATTTAACTTTGTTTTTTAGTGAGGAAAAACCTAAAATTTTGCGATGGAGTAGAAAAATAAAATACAATTAATTTTTTACATTTATTATAGTCTGTTATGTTTTTACCTTAGTGATAAAGAAATGCTAAAACTTTGGGATGGTGAATAAAAATATTGAATATTTTTATATGTAACATATCATAAATCTATGTGAATACGATGAATATAAACAATATTGAGCGTGATTATTTAATTTTAATTGTTATCCATATGTATAAATTATGGGTCATTCATTTGTAGTCTCTTCACTTAGTTTCTTAGGGGTGAAGAAACCAAAATTTTGGTGATGGAGAAGAAGAAAAATATAGAAATGTTTTACATATATTATACCATAATACAATGTGATTGTGGTGAATACATATAACATTGAGCTTAAATAATTAATTTTAGTGATTACCCATGTAGATATAATTTATTTGTCATTCATTTATAGTCTTTTAAGTATGTGTCTTAGTGACGAAGAAACATGAAAGTTGATGATGGAGAAGAAACATATTGAATATATTTACATCTAATTTACCATAATTAAATGTGAAAATGGTAAATGTCAAAAAACGTTAGCTTGATTATTTATTTTAATTTTGACCTATATTATATAAAATATATTTCATGCATTATAGTCTTTTAACTTTGTTTTTTAGTTTGGAAAACCTAAAATTTTGTGATGGATTAAAAAAATAAAATATATTTAATTTTTTTACATTTACTATAGTCTATAATGTTTTTAGCTTAGTGATAAAAAAAGCTACAACTTTGCGATAGTGAAGAAAAATATTAAATATTTTTAGATGTAATATATCATAAATCAATGTGAATACGATGAATATAAACAATATTGAGCTTGATTATTTAATTTTAATTGTGATGCATATGTATAAATTATGGGTCATTCATTTGTAGTCTCTTAACTTAGTTTCTTAGAGGTGAAGAAACCAAAATTTATGGTGATGGAGAAGAAGAAAAATATAGAAGTTTTTTACATCTATAACTCCATAATACAATGTGATTATGGTGAATACAAATAAAATTTAGCTTAAATATTTAATTTTAGTGATTTCCCATGTAGATATAAATTATTTGTCATTGATTTATAATCTTTTAACTATGTGTCTTAGTAACGAAGAAACATGAAATTTGATAATAGAGAAGAAACATATTGAATATATTTTCATCTAATTTACCATAATTCAATGTGAAAATGGTAAATATCAACAAACGTTAGCTTGATTATTTATTTTAATTTTGACCTATATTGTATAAAATATATGTCGTAGACTATAGTCTTTTAACTTTGTTTTTTAGTGAGGAAAAACCTAAAATTTTGGTATGGAGTAGAAAAATAAAATACAATTAATTTTTTACATTTATTATAGTCTGTTATGTTTTTACCTTAGTGATAAAGAAATGCTAAAACTTTGGGATGGTGAATAAAAATATTGAATATTTTTATATGTAATATATCATAAATCTATGTGAATACGATGAACATAAACAATATTGAGCTTGATTATTTAATTTTAATTGTTATCCATATGTATAAATTATGGGTCATTCATTTGTAGTCTCTTCACTTAGTTTCTTAGGGGTGAAGAAACCAAAATTTTGGTGATGGAGAAGAAGACAAATATAGAAATGTTTTACATATATTATACCATAATACAATGTGATTGTGGTGAATACAAATAACATTGAGCTTAAATAATTAATTTTAGTAATTACCCATGTAGATATAATTTATTTGTCATTGATTTGTAGTCTTTTAAGTATGTGTCTTAGTGACGAAGAAACATGAAATTTGATGATGGAGAAGAAACATAATGAATATATTTACATCTAATTTACCATAATAAAATGTGAACATGGTAAATATCAAAAAACGTTAGCTTGATTATTTATTTTAATTTTGACCTATATTATATAAAATATATTTCATGGATTATAGTCTTTTAACTTTGTTTTTTAGTTTGGAAAAACCTAGAATTTTGTGATGGATTAAAAAAATAAAATATATTTAATTTTTTTACATTTACTATAGTCTATAATGTTTTTAGCTTAGTGATAAAAAAAGCTACAACTTTGCGATAATGAAGAAAAATATTAAATATTTTTAGATGTAATATATCATAAGTCAATGTGAATACTATGAATATAAACAATATTGAGCTTGATTATTTAATTTTAATTGTTATGCATATGTATAAATTATGGGTCATTCATTTGTAGTCTCTTAACTTAGTTTCTTAGAGGTGAAGAAACCAAAATTTATGGTGATGGAGAAGAAGAAAAATATAGAAGTTTTTTACATCTATAACTCCGTAATACAATGTGATTATGGTGAATACAAATAAAAGTCAGCTTAAATATTTGATTTTAGTGATTTCCCATGTTGATATAAGTTATTTGTCATTCATTTATAGTCTTTTAACTATGTGTCTTAGTGACGAAGAAACATGAAATTTGATAATAGAGAAGAAACATATTGAATATATTTACATCTAATTTACCATAATTCAATGTGAAAATGGTAAATATCAACAAACGTTATCTTGATTATTTATTTTAATTTTGACCTATATTGTATAAAATATATGTCGTAGACTATAATCTTTTAACTTTGATTTTTAGTGAGGAAAAACCTAAAACTTTGCGATGGAGTAGAAAAATAAAATACAATTAATTTTTTACATTTATTATAGTCTGTTATGTTTTTACCTTAGTGATAAAGAAATGCTAAAACTTTGGGATGGTGAATAAAAATATTGAATATTTTTATATGTAACATATCATAAATCTATGTGAATACGATGAATATAAACAATATTGAGCTTGATTATTTAATTTTAATTGTTATCCATATGTATAAATTATGGGTCATTCATTTGTAGTCTCTTCACTTAGTTTCTTAGGGGTGAAGAAACCATAATTTTGGTGATGGAGAAGAAGAAAAATATAGAAATGTTTTACATATATTATACCATAATACAATGTGATTGTGGTGAATACATATAACATTGAGCTTAAATAATTAATTTTAGTGATTACCCATGTAGATATAATTTATTTGTCATTCATTTATAGTCTTTTAAGTATGTGTCTTAGTGACGAAGAAACATGAAAGTTGATGATGGAGAAGAAACGTATTGAATATATTTACATCTAATTTACCATAATTAAATGTGAAAATGGTAAATATCAAAAAACGTTAGCTTGATTATTTATTTTAATTTTGACCTATATTATATAAAATATATTTCATGCATTATAGTCTTTTAACTTTGTTTTTTAGTTTGGAAAACCTAAAATTTTGTGATGGATTAAAAAAATAAAATATATTTAATTTTTTTACATTTACTATAGTCTATAATGTTTTTAGCTTAGTGATAAAAAAAGCTACAACTTTGCGATAGTGAAGAAAAATATTAAATATTTTTAGATGTAATATATCATAAATCAATGTGAATACGATGAATATAAACAATATTGAGCTTGATTATTTAATTTTAATTGTGATGCATATGTATAAATTATGGGTCATTCATTTGTAGTCTCTTAACTTTGTTTCTTAGAGGTGAAGAAACCAAAATTTATGGTGATGGAGAAGAAGAAAAATATAGAAGTTTTTTACATCTATAAATCCATAATACAATGTGATTATGGTGAATACAAATCAAATTTAGCTTAAATATTTAATTTTAGTGATTTCCCATGTAGATATAAATTATTTGTCATTGATTTATAATCTTTTAACTATGTGTCTTAGTAACGAAGAAACATGAAATTTGATAATAGAGAAGAAACATATTGAATATATTTACATCTAATTTACCATAATTCAATGTGAAAATGGTAAATATCAACAAACGTTAGCTTGATTATTTATTTTAATTTTGACCTATATTGTATAAAATATATGTCGTAGACTATAGTCTTTTAACTTTGTTTTTTAGTGAGGAAAAACCTAAAATTTTGCGATGGAGTAGAAAAATAAAATACAATTAATTTTTTACATTTATTATAGTCTGTTATGTTTTTACCTTAGTGATAAAGAAATGCTAAAACTTTAGGATGTTGAATAAAAATATTGAATATTTTTATATGTAATATATCATAAATCTATGTGAATACGATGAATATAAACAATATTGAGCTTGATTATTTAATTTCAATTGTTATCCATATGTATAAATTATGGGTCATTCATTTGTAGTCTCTTCACTTAGTTTCTTAGGGGTGAAGAAACCAAAATTTTGGTGATGGAGAAGAAGACAAATATAGAAATGTTTTACATATATTATACCATAATACAATGTGATTGTGGTGAATACAGATAACATTGAGCTTAAATAATTAATTTTAGTAATTACCCATGTAGATATAATTTATTTGTCATTCATTTGTATTCTTTTAAGTATGTGTCTTAGTGACGAAGAAACATGAACTTTAATGATGGAGAAGAAACATATTGAATATATTTACATCTAATTTACCATAATTAAATGTGAAAATGGTAAATATCAAAAAACGTTAGCTTGATTATTTATTTTAATTTTGACCTATATTATATAAAATATATTTCATGGATTATAGTCTTTTAACTTTGTTTTTTATTTTGGAAAAACCTAAAATTTTGTGATGGATTAAAAAAATAAAATACATTAAATTTTTTACATTTACTATAGTCTATAATGTTTTTAGCTTAGTGATAAAAAAAGCTAAAACTTTGGGATAGTGAAGAAAAATATTAAATATTTTTAGATGTAATATATCATAAGTCAATGTGAATACGATGAATATAAACAATATTGAGCTTGATTATTTAATTTTAATTGTTATGCATATGTATAAATTATGGGTCATTCATTTGTAGTCTCTTAACTTAGTTTCTTAGAGGTGAAGAAACCAAAATATATGGTGATGGAGAAGAAGAAAAATATAGAAGTTTTTTACATCTATAACTCCATAATACAATGTGATTATGGTGAATACAAATAAAATTCAGCTTAAATATTTGATTTTAGTGATTTCCCATGTAGATATAAGTTATTTGTCATTCATTTATAGTCTTTTAACTATGTGTCTTAGTGACGAAGAAACATGAAATTTGATAATAGAGAAGAAACATATTGAATATATTTACATCTAATTTACCATAATTCAATGTGAAAATGGTAAATATCAACAAACGTTAGCTTGATTATTTATTTTAATTTTGACCTATATTGTATAAAATATATGTCGTAGACTATAGTCTTTTAACTTTGTTTTTTAGTGAGGAAAAACCTAAAATTTTGCGATGGAGTAGAAAAATAAAATACAATAAATTTTTTACATTTATTATAGTCTGTTATGTTTTTACCTTAGTGATAATGAAATGCTAAAACTTTGGGATGGTGAATAAAAATATTGAATATTTTTATATGTAATATATCATAAATCTATGTGAATACGATGAATATAAACAATATTGAGCTTGATTATTTAATTTTAATTGTTATCCATATGTATAAATTATGGGTCATTCATTTGTAGTCTCTTCACTTAGTTTCTTAAGGGTGAAGAAACCAAAATTTTGGTGATGGAGAAGAAGACAAATATAGAAATGTTTTACATATATTATACCATAATACAATGTGATTGTGGTGAATACAGATAATATTGAGCTTAAATAATTAATTTTAGTGATTACCCATGTAGATATAATTTATTTGTCATTCATTTATAGTCTTTTAAGTATGTGTCTTAGTGACGAAGAAACATGAAAGTTGATGATGGAGAAGAAACATATTGAATATATTTACATCTAATTTACCATAATTAAATATGAAAATGGTAAATATCAAAAAACGTTAGCTTGATTATTTATTTTAATTTTGACCTATATTATATAAAATATATTTCATGGATTATAGTCTTTTAACTTTGTTTTTTAGTTTGGAAAAACCTAAAATTTTGTGATGGATTAAAAAAATAAAATATATTTAATTTTTTTACATTTACTATAGTCTATAATGTTTTTAGCTTAGTGATAAAAAAAGCTACACCTTTGCGATAATGAAGAAAAATATTAAATATTTTTAGATGTAATATATCATAAGTCAATGTGAATACTATGAATATAAACAATATTGAGCTTGATTATTTAATTTTAATTGTTATGCATATGTATAAATTATGGGTCATTCATTTGTAGTCTCTTAACTTAGTTTCTTAGAGGTGAAGAAACCAAAATTTATGGTGATGGAGAAGAAGAAAAATATAGAAGTTTTTTACATCTATAACTCCATAATACAATCTGATTATGGTGAATACAAATAAAATTTAGCTTAAATATTTAATTTTAGTGATTTCCCATGTAGATATAAATTATTTGTCATTGATTTATAATCTTTTAACTATGTGTCTTAATAACGAAGAAACATGAAATTTGATAATAGAGAAGAAACATATTGAATATATTTACATCTAATTTACCATAATTCAATGTGAAAATGGTAAATATCAAAAAACGTTAGCTTGATTTTTTATTTTAATTTTGACCTATATTGTATAAAATATATGTCGTAGACTATAGTCTTTTAACTTTGTTTTTTAGTGAGGAAAAACCTAAAATTTTGGTATGGAGTAGAAAAATAAAATACAACTAATTTTTTACATTTATCATAGTCTGTTATGTTTTTACTTTAGTGATAAAGAAATGCTAAAACTTTGGGATGGTGAATAAAAATATTGAATATTTTTATATGTAATATATCATAAATCTATGTGAATACGATGAATATAAACAATATTGAGCTTGATTATTTAATTTTAATTGTTATCCATATGTATAAATTATGGGTCATTCATTTGTAGCCTCTTCACTTAGTTTCTTAGGGGTGAAGAAACCAAAATTTTGGTGATGGAGAAGAAGACAAATATAGAAATGTTTTACATATATTATACCATAATACCATGTGATTGTGGTGAATACAGATAACATTGAGCTTAAATAATTAATTTTAGTAATTACCCATGTAGATATAATTTATTTGTCATTGATTTGTAGTCTTTTAAGTATGTGTCTTAGTGACGAAGAAACATGAAATTTAATGATGGAGAAGAAACATAATGAATATATTTACATCTAATTTACCATAATAAAATGTGAACATGGTAAATATCAAAAAACGTTAGCTTGATTATTTATTTTAATTTTGACCTATATTATATAAAATATATTTCATGGATTATAGTCTTTTAACTTGTTTTTTAGTTTGGAAAAACCTAAAATTTTGTGATGGATTAAAAAAATAAAATATATTTAATTTTTTTACATTTACTATAGTCTATAATGTTTTTAGCTTAGTGATAAAAAAAGCTACAACTTTGCGATAATGAAGAAAAATATTAAATATTTTTAGATGTAATATATCATAAGTCAATGTGAATACGATGAATATAAACAATATTGAGCTTGATTATTTAATTTTAATTGTTATGCATATGTATAAATTATGGGTCATTCATTTGTAGTCTCTTAACTTAGTTTCTTAGAGGTGAAGAAACCCTAATTTATGGTGATGGAGAAGAAGAAAAATATAGAAGTTTTTTACATCTATAACTCCATAATAAAATCTGATTATGGTGAATACAAATAAAATTTAGCTTAAATATTTAATTTTAGTGATTTCCCATGTAGATATAAATTATTTGTCATTGATTTATAATCTTTTAACTATGTGTCTTAGTAACGAAAAAACATGAAATTTGATAATAGAGAAGAAACATATTGAATATATTTACATCTAATTTACCATAATTCAATGTGAAAATGGTAAATATCAACAAAGGTTAGCTTGATTATTTATTTTAATTTTGACCAAAATTGTATAAAATATATGTCGTAGACTATAGTCTTTTAACTTTGTTTTTTAGTAAGGAAAAACCTAAAATTTTGGTATGGAGTAGAAAAATAAAATACAATTAATTTTTTACATTTATTATAGTCTGTTATGTTTTTACCTTAGTGATAAAGAAATGCTAAAACTTTGGGATGGTGAATAAAAATATTGAATATTTTTATATGTAATATATCATAAATCTATGTGAATACGATGAATATAAACAATATTGAGCTTGATTATTTAATTTTAATTGTTATCCATATATATAAATTATGTGTCATTCATTTGTAGTCTCTTCACTTAGTTTCTTAGGGGTGAAGAAACCAAAATTTTGGTGATGGAGAAGAAGACAAATATAGAAATGTTTTACATATATTATACCATAATACAATGTGATTGTGGTGAATACAGATAACATTGAGCTTAAATAATTAATTTTAGTAATTACCCATGTAGATATAATTTATTTGTCATTGATTTGTAGTCTTTTAAGTATGTGTCTTAGTGACGAAGAAACATGAAATTTAATGATGGAGAAGAAACATAATGAATATATTTACATCTAATTTACCATAATAAAATGTGAACATGGTAAATATCAAAAAACGTTAGCTTGAATATTTATTTTAATTTTGACCTATATTATATAAAATATATTTCATGGATTATAGTCTTTTAACTTTGTTTTTTAGTTTGGAAAAACCTAAAATTTTGTGATGTATTAAAAAAATAAAATATATTTAATTTTTTTACATTTACTATAGTCTATAATGTTTTTAGCTTAGTGATAAAAAAAGTTACAACTTTGCGATAATGAAAAAAATATTAAATATTTTTAGATGTAATATATCATAAGTCAATGTGAATACTATGAATATAAACAATATTGAGCTTGATTATTTAATTTTAATTGTTATGCATATGTATAAATTATGGGTCATTCATTTGTAGTCTCTTAACTTAGTTTCTTAGAGGTGAAGAAACAAAAATTTATGGTGATGGAGAAGAAGAAAAATATAGAAGTTTTTTACATCTATAACTCCATAATACAATGTGATTATGGTGAATACAAATAAAATTCAGCTTAAATATTTGATTTTAGTGATTTCCCATGTTGATATAAGTTATTTGTCATTCATTTATAGTCTTTTAACTATGTGTCTTAGTGACGAAGAAACATGAAATTTGATAATAGAGAAGAAACATATTGAATATATTTACATCTAATTTACCATAATTCAATGTGAAAATGGTAAATATCAACAAACGTTAGCTTGATTATTTATTTTAATTTTGACCTATATTGTATAAAATATATGTCGTAGACTATAGTCTTTTAACTTTGTTTTTTAGTGAGGAAAAACCTAAAATTTTGCGATGGAGTAGAAAAATAAAATACAATAAATTTTTTACATTTATTATAGTCTGTTATGTTTTTACCTTAGTGATAATGAAATGCTAAAACTTTGGGATGGTGAATAAAAATATTGAATATTTTTATATGTAATATATCATAAATCTATGTGAATACGATGAATATAAACAATATTGAGCTTGATTATTTAAAAATTAATTGTTATCCATATGTATAAATTATGGGTCATTCATTTGTAGTCTCTTCACTTAGTTTCTTAAGGGTGAAGAAACCAAAATTTTGGTGATGGAGAAGTAGACAAATATAGAAATGTTTTACATATATTATACCATAATACAATGTGATTGTGGTGAATACAGATAATATTGAGCTTAAATAATTAATTTTAGTGATTACCCATGTAGATATAATTTATTTGTCATTCATTTATAGTCTTTTAAGTATGTGTCTTAGTGACGAAGAAACATGAAAGTTGATGATGGAGAAGAAACATATTGAATATATTTACATCTAATTTACCATAATTAAATATGAAAATGGTAAATATCAAAAAACGTTAGCTTGATTATTTATTTTAATTTTGACCTATATTATATAAAATATATTTCATGGATTATAGTCTTTTAACTTTGTTTTTTAGTTTGGAAAAACCTAAAATTTTGTGATGGATTAAAAAAATAAAATATATTTAATTTTTTTACATTTACTATAGTCTATAATGTTTTTAGCTTAGTGATAAAAAAAGCTACACCTTTGCGATAATGAAGAAAAATATTAAATATTTTTAGATGTAATATATCATAAGTCAATGTGAATACTATGAATATAAACAATATTGATCTTGATTATTTAATTTTAATTGTTATGCATATGTATAAATTATGGGTCATTCATTTGTAGTCTCTTAACTTAGTTTCTTAGAGGTGAAGAAACCAAAATTTATGGTGATGGAGAAGAAGAAAAATATAGAAGTTTTTTACATCTATAACTCCATAATACAATCTGATTACGGTGAATACAAATAAAATTTAGCTTAAATATTTAATTTTAGTGATTTCCCATGTAGATATAAATTATTTGTCATTGATTTATAATCTTTTAACTATGTGTCTTAATAACGAAGAAACATGAAATTTGATAATAGAGAAGAAACATATTGAATATATTTACATCTAATTTACCATAATTCAATGTGAAAATGGTAAATATCAAAAAACGTTAGCTTGATTTTTTATTTTAATTTTGACCTATATTGTATAAAATATATGTCGTAGACTATAGTCTTTTAACTTTGTTTTTTAGTGAGGAAAAACCTAAAATTTTGGTATGGAGTAGAAAAATAAAATACAACTAATTTTTTACATTTATCATAGTCTGTTATGTTTTTACTTTAGTGATAAAGAAATGCTAAAACTTTGGGATGGTGAATAAAAATATTGAATATTTTTATATGTAATATATCATAAATCTATGTGAATACGATGAATATAAACAATATTGAGCTTGATTATTTAATTTTAATTGTTATCCATATGTATAAATTATGGGTCATTCATTTGTAGCCTCTTCACTTAGTTTCTTAGGGGTGAAGAAACCAAAATTTTGGTGATGGAGAAGAAGACAAATATAGAAATGTTTTACATATATTATACCATAATACCATGTGATTGTGGTGAATACAGATAACATTGAGCTTAAATAATTAATTTTAGTAATTACCCATGTAGATATAATTTATTTGTCATTGATTTGTAGTCTTTTAAGTATGTGTCTTAGTGACGAAGAAACATGAAATTTAATGATGGAGAAGAAACATAATGAATATATTTACATCTAATTTACCATAATAAAATGTGAACATGGTAAATATCAAAAAACGTTAGCTTGATTATTTATTTTAATTTTGACCTATATTATATAAAATATATTTCATGGATTATAGTCTTTTAACTTGTTTTTTAGTTTGGAAAAACCTAAAATTTTGTGATGGATTAAAAAAAATAAAATATATTTAATTTTTTTACATTTACTATAGTCTATAATGTTTTTAGCTTAGTGATAAAAAAAGCTACAACTTTGCGATAATGAAGAAAAATATTAAATATTTTTAGATGTAATATATCATAAGTCAATGTGAATACTATGAATATAAACAATATTGAGCTTGATTATTTAATTTTAATTGTTATGCATATGTATAAATTATGGGTCATTCATTTGTAGTCTCTTAACTTAGTTTCTTAGAGGTGAAGAAACCCTAATTTATGGTGATGGAGAAGAAGAAAAATATAGAAGTTTTTTACATCTATAACTCCATAATAAAATCTGATTATGGTGAATACAAATAAAATTTAGCTTAAATATTTAATTTTAGTGATTTCCCATGTAGATATAAATTATTTGTCATTGATTTATAATCTTTTAACTATGTGTCTTAGTAACGAAAAAACATGAAATTTGATAATAGAGAAGAAACATATTGAATATATTTACATCTAATTTACCATAATTCAATGTGAAAATGGTAAATATCAACAAAGGTTAGCTTGATTATTTATTTTAATTTTGACCAAAATTGTATAAAATATATGTCGTAGACTATAGTCTTTTAACTTTGTTTTTTAGTAAGGAAAAACCTAAAATTTTGGTATGGAGTAGAAAAATAAAGTACAATTAATTTTTTACATTTATTATAGTCTGTTATGTTTTTACCTTAGTGATAAAGAAATGCTAAAACTTTGGGATGGTGAATAAAAATATTGAATATTTTTATATGTAATATATCATAAATCTATGTGAATACGATGAATATAAACAATATTGAGCTTGATTATTTAATTTTAATTGTTATCCATATATATAAATTATGGGTCATTCATTTGTAGTCTCTTCACTTAATTTCTTAGGGGTGAAGAAACCAAAATTTTGGTGATGGAGAAGAAGACAAATATAGAAATGTTTTACATATATTATACCATAATACAATGTGATTGTGGTGAATACAGATAACATTGAGCTTAAATAATTAATTTTAGTAATTACCCATGTAGATATAATTTATTTGTCATTGATTTGTAGTCTTTTAAGTATGTGTCTTAGTGACGAAGAAACATGAAATTTAATGATGGAGAAGAAACATAATGAATATATTTACATCTAATTTACCATAATAAAATGTGAACATGGTAAATATAAAAAAACGTTAGCTTGAATATTTATTTTAATTTTGACCTATATTATATAAAATATATTTCATGGATTATAGTCTTTTAACTTTGTTTTTTAGTTTGGAAAAACCTAAAATTTTGTGATGTATTAAAAAAATAAAATATATTTAATTTTTTTACATTTACTATAGTCTATAATGTTTTTAGCTTAGTGATAAAAAAAGCTACAACTTTGCGATAATGAAGAAAAATATTAAATATTTTTAGATGTAATATATCATAAGTCAATGTGAATACTATGAATATAAACAATATTGAGCTTGATTATTTAATTTTAATTGTTATGCATATGTATAAATTATGGGTCATTCATTTGTAGTCTCTTAACTTAGTTTCTTAGAGGTGAAGAAACAAAAATTTATGGTGATGGAGAAGAAGAAAAATATAGAAGTTTTTTACATCTATAACTCCATAATACAATGTGATTATGGTGAATACAAATAAAATTCAGCTTAAATATTTGATTTTAGTGATTTCCCATGTTGATATAAGTTATTTGTCATTCATTTATAGTCTTTTAACTATGTGTCTTAGTGACGAAGAAACATGAAATTTGATAATAGAGAAGAAACATATTGAATATATTTACATCTAATTTACCATAATTCAATGTGAAAATGGTAAATATCAACAAACGTTAGCTTGATTATTTATTTTAATTTTGACCTATATTGTATAAAATATATGTCGTAGATTATAGTCTTTTAACTTTGTTTTTTAGTGAGGAAAAACCTAAAATTTTACGATGGAGTAGAAAAATAAAATACAATTAATTTTTTACATTTATTATAGTCTGTTATGTTTTTACCTTAGTGATAAAGAAATGCTAAAACTTTGGGATGGTGAATAAAAATATTGAATATTTTTATATGTAACATATCATAAATCTATGTGAATACGATGAATATAAACAATATTGAGCTTGATTATTTAATTTTAATTGTTATCCATATGTATAAATTATGGGTCATTCATTTGTAGTCTCTTCACTTAGTTTCTTAGGGGTGAAGAAACCAAAATTTTGGTGATGGAGAAGAAGAAAAATATAGAAATGTTTTACATATATTATATCATAATACAATGTGATTGTGGTGAATACATATAACATTGAGCTTAAATAATTAATTTTAGTGATTACCCATGTAGATATAATTTATTTGTCATTCATTTATAGTCTTTTAAGTATGTGTCTTAGTGACGAAGAAACATGAAAGTTGATGATGGAGAAGAAACATATTGAATATATTTACATCTAATTTACCATAATTAAATGTGAAAATGGTAAATATCAAAAAATGTTAGCTTGATTATTTATTTTAATTTTGACCTATATTATATAAAATATATTTCATGCATTATAGTCTTTTAACTTTGTTTTTTAGTTTGGAAAAACCTAAAATTTTGTGATGGATTAAAAAATAAAATACATTAAATTTTTTACATTTACTATAGTCTATAATGTTTTTAGCTTAGTGATAAAAAAAGCTAAAACTTTGGGATAGTGAAGAAAAATATTAAATATTTTTAGATGTAATATATCATAAGTCAATGTGAATACGATGAATATAAACAATATTGAGCTTGATTATTTAATTTTAATTGTTATGCATATGTATAAATTATGGGTCATTCATTTGTAGTCTCTTAACTTAGTTTCTTAGAGGTGAAGAAACCAAAATTTATGGTGATGGAGAAGAAGAAAAATATAGAAGTTTTTTACATCTATAACTCCATAATACAATGTGATTATGGTGAATACAAATAAAATTCAGCTTAAATATTTAATTTTGGTGATTTCCCATGTAGATATAAGTTATTTGTCATTCATTTATCGTATTTTAACTATGTGTCTTAGTAACGAAGAAACATGAAATTTGATAATAGCGAAGAAACATATTGAATATATTTACATATAATTTACCATAATACAATGTGAAAATGGTAAATATCAACAAACGTTAGCTTGATTATTTATTTTAATTTTGACCTATATTATATAAAATATATTTCATGGATTATAGTCTTTTAACTTTGTTTTTTAGTTTGGAAAAACCTAAAATTTTGTGATGGATTAAAAAAATAAAATATATTTAATTTTTTTACATTTAATATAGTCTATAATGTTTTTAGCTTAGTGATAAAAAAAGCTACAACTTTGCGATAGTGAAGAAAAATATTAAATATTTTTCGATGTAATATATCATAAGTCAATGTGAATACGATGAATATAAAAAATATTGAGCTTGATTATTTAATTTTAATTGTTATGCATATGTATAAATTATGGGCCATTCATTTGTAGTCTCTTAACTTAGTTTCTTAGAGGTGAAGAAACCAAAATTTATGGTGATGGAGAAGAAGGAAAATATAGAAGTTTTTTACATCTATAACTCCATAATACAATTTGATTATGGTGAACACAAATAAAATTCAGCTTAAATATTTGATTCTAGTGATTTCTCATGTAGATATAAGTTATTTGTCATTCATTTATAGTCTTTTAACTATGTGTCTTAGTGACGAAGAAACATGAAATTTGATAATAGAGAAGAGACATATTGAATATATTTACATCTAATTTACCATAATTCAATGTGAAAATGGTAAATATCAACAAATGTTAGCTTGATTATTTATTTTAATTTTGACCTATATTGTATAAAATATATGTCGTAGACTATAGTCTTTTAACTTTGTTTTTTAGTGAGGAAAAACCTAAAATTTTGCGATGGAGTAGAAAAATAAAATACAATTAATTTTTTACATTTATTATAGTCTGTTACGTTTTTACCTTAGTGATAAAGAAATGCTAAAACTTTGGGATGGTGAATAAAAATATTGAATATTTTTATATGTAATATATCATAAATCTATGTGAATACGATGAATATAAACAATATTGAGCTTGATTATTTAATTTTAATTGTTATCCATATGTATAAATTATGGGTCATTCATTTGTAGTCTCTTCACTTAGTTTCTTAAGGGTGAAGAAACCAAAATTTTGGTGACGGAGAAGAAGAAAAATGTAGAAATGTTTTACATATATTATACCATAATACAATGTGATTGTGGTGAATACAGATAACATTGAGCTTAAATAATTAATTTTAGTGATTACCCATGTAGATATAATTTATTTGTCATTCATTTATAGTCTTTTAAGTATGTGTCTTAGTGACGAAGAAACATGAAAGTTGATGATGGAGAAGAAACATATTGAATATATTTACATCTAATTTACCATAATTAAATGTGAAAATGGTAAATATCAAAAAACGTTAGCTTGATTATTTATTTTAATTTTGACCTATATTATATAAAATATATTTCATGGATTATAGTCTTTTAACTTTGTTTTTTAGTTTGGAAAAACCTAAAATTTTGTGATGGATTAAAAAATAAAATACATTTAATTTTTTACATTTACTATAGTCTATAATGTTTTTGGCTTAGTGATAAAAAAAGCTAAAACTTTGGGATAGTGAAGAAAAATATTAAATATTTTTAGATGTAATATATCATAAGTCAATGTGAATACGATGAATATAAACAATATTGAGCTTGATTATTTAATTTTAATTTTTATGCATATGTATAAATTATGGGTCATTCATTTGTAGTCTCTTAACTTAGTTTCTTAGAGGTGAAGAAACCAAAATTTATGGTGATGGAGAAGAAGAAAAATATAGAAGTTTTTTACATCTATAACTCCATAATACAATGTGATTATGGTGAATACAAATAAAATTCAGCTTAAATATTTAATTTTGGTGATTTCCCATGTAGATATAAGTTATTTGTCATTCATTTATAGTATTTTAACTATGTGTCTTAGTAACGAAGAAACATGAAATTTGATAATAGCGAAGAAACATATTGAATATATTTACATATAATTTACCATAATACAATGTGAAAATGGTAAATATCAACAAACGTTAGCTTGATTATTTATTTTAATTTTGACCTATATTATATAAAATATATTTCATGGATTATAGTCTTTTAACTTTGTTTTTTAGTTTGGAAAAACCTAAAATTTTGTGATGGATTAAAAAAATAAAATATATTTAATTTTTTTACATTTAATATAGTCTATAATGTTTTTAGCTTAGTGATAAAAAAAGCTACAACTTTGCGATAGTGAAGAAAAATATTAAATATTTTTCGATGTAATATATCATAAGTCAATGTGAATACGATGAATATAAAAAATATTGAGCTTGATTATTTAATTTTAATTGTTATGCATATGTATAAATTATGGGTCATTCATTTGTAGTCTCTTAACTTAGTTTCTTAGAGGTGAAGAAACCAAAATTTATGGTGATGGAGAAGAAGAAAAATATAGAAGTTTTTTACATCTATAACTCCATAATACAATTTGATTATGGTGAATACAAATAAAATTCAGCTTAAATATTTGATTTTAGTGATTTCTCATGTAGATATAAGTTATTTGTCATTCATTTATAGTCTTTTAACTATGTGTCTTAGTGACGAAGAAACATGAAATTTGATAATAGAGAAGAGACATATTGAATATATTTACATCTAATTTACCATAATTCAATGTGAAAATGGTAAATATCAACAAATGTTAGCTTGATTATTTATTTTAATTTTGACCTATATTGTATAAAATATATGTCATAGACTATAGTCTTTTAACTTTGTTTTTTAGTGAGGAAAAACCTAAAATTTTGCGATGGAGTAGAAAAATAAAATACAATTAATTTTTTACATTTATTATAGTCTGTTATGTTTTTACCTTAGTGATAAAGAAATGCTAAAACTTTGGGATGGTGAATAAAAATATTGAATATTTTTATATGTAATATATCATAAATCTATGTGAATACGATGAATATAAACAATATTGAGCTTGATTATTTAATTTTAATTGTTATCCATATGTATAAATTATGGGTCATTCATTTGTAGTCTCTTCACTTAGTTTCTTAAGGGTGAAGAAACCAAAATTTTGGTGACGGAGAAGAAGAAAAATATAGAAATGTTTTACATATATTATACCATAATACAATGTGATTGTGGTGAATACAGATAACATTGAGCTTAAATAATTAATTTTAGTGATTACCCATGTAGATATAATTTATTTGTCATTCATTTATAGTCTTTTAAGTATGTGTCTTAGTGACGAAGAAACATGAAAGTTGATGATGGAGAAGAAACATATTGAATATATTTACATCTAATTTACCATAATTAAATGTGAAAATGGTAAATATCAAAAAACGTTAGCTTGATTATTTATTTTAATTTTGACCTATATTATATAAAATATATTTCATGGATTATAGTCTTTTAACTTTGTTTTTTAGTTTGGAAAAACCTAAAATTTTGTGATGGATTAAAAAATAAAATACATTTAATTTTTTACATTTACTATAGTCTATAATATTTTTGGCTTAGTGATAAAAAAAGCTAAAACTTTGGGATAGTGAAGAAAAATATTAAATATTTTTAGATGTAATATATCATAAGTCAATGTGAATACGATGAATATAAACAATATTGAGCTTGATTATTTAATTTTAATTGTTATGCATATGTATAAATTATGGGTCATTCATTTGTAGTCTCTTAACTTAGTTTCTTAGAGGTGAAGAAACCAAAATTTATGGTGATGGAGAAGAAGAAAAATATAGAAGTTTTTTACATCTATAACTCCATAATACAATGTGATTATGGTGAATACAAATAAAATTCAGCTTAAATATTTAATTTTGGTGATTTCCCATGTAGATATAAGTTATTTGTTATTCATTTATAGTATTTTAACTATGTGTCTTAGTAACGAAGAAACATGAAATTTGATAATAGCGAAGAAACATATTGAATATATTTACATATAATTTACCATAATACAATGTGAAAATGGTAAATATCAACAAACGTTAGCTTGATTATTTATTTTAATTTTGACCTATATTATATAAAATATATTTCATGGATTATAGTCTTTTAACTTTGTTTTTTAGTTTGGAAAAACCTAAAATTTTGTGATGGATTAAAAAAATAAAATATATTTAATTTTTTTACATTTAATATAGTCTATAATGTTTTTAGCTTAGTGATAAAAAAAGCTACAACTTTGCGATAGTGAAGAAAAATATTAAATATTTTTCGATGTAATATATCATAAATCAATGTGAATACGATGAATATAAAAAATATTGAGCTTGATTATTTAATTTTAATTGTTATGCATATGTATAAATTATGGGTCATTCATTTGTAGTCTCTTAACTTAGTTTCTTAGAGGTGAAGAAACCAAAATTTATGGTGATGGAGAAGAAGGAAAATATAGAAGTTTTTTACATCTATAACTCCATAATACAATTTGATTATGGTGAACACAAATAAAATTCAGCTTAAATATTTGATTCTAGTGATTTCTCATGTAGATATAAGTTATTTGTCATTCATTTATAGTCTTTTAACTATGTGTCTTAGTGACGAAGAAACATGAAATTTGATAATAGAGAAGAGACATATTGAATATATTTACATCTAATTTACCATAATTCAATGTGAAAATGGTAAATATCAACAAATGTTAGCTTGATTATTTATTTTAATTTTGACCTATATTGTATAAAATATATGTCGTAGACTATAGTCTTTTAACTTTGTTTTTTAGAGAGGAAAAACCTAAAATTTTGCGATGGAGTAGAAAAATAAAATACAATTAATTTTTTACATTTATTATAGTCTGTTATGTTTTTACCTTAGTGATAAAGAAATGCTAAAACTTTGGGATGGTGAATAAAAATATTGAATATTTTTATATGTAATATATCATAAATCTATGTGAATACGATGAATATAAACAATATTGAGCTTGATTATTTAATTTTAATTGTTATCCATATGTATAAATTATGGGTCATTCATTTGTAGTCTCTTCACTTAGTTTCTTAAGGGTGAAGAAACCAAAATTTTGGTGACGGAGAAGAAGAAAAATATAGAAATGTTTTACATATATTATACCATAATACAATGTGATTGTGGTGAATACAGATAACATTGAGCTTAAATAATTAATTTTAGTGATTACCCATGTAGATATAATTTATTTGTCATTAATTTATAGTCTTTTAAGTATGTGTCTTAGTGACGAAGAAACATGAAAGTTGATGATGGAGAAGAAACATATTGAATATATTTACATCTAATTTACCATAATTAAATGTGAAAATGGTAAATATCAAAAAACGTTAGCTTGATTATTTATTTTAATTTTGACCTATATTATATAAAATATATTTCATGGATTATAGTCTTTTAACTTTGTTTTTTAGTTTGGAAAAACCTAAAATTTTGTGATGGATTAAAAAATAAAATACATTTAATTTTTTACATTTACTATAGTCTATAATATTTTTGGCTTAGTGATAAAAAAGGCTAAAACTTTGGGATAGTGAAGAAAAATATTAAATATTTTTAGATGTAATATATCATAAGTCAATGTGAATACGATGAATATAAACAATATTGAGCTTGATTATTTAATTTTAATTGTTATGCATATGTATAAATTATGGGTCATTCATTTGTAGTCTCTTAACTTAGTTTCTTAGAGGTGAAGAAACCAAAATTTATGGTGATGGAGAAGAAGAAAAATATAGAAGTTTTTTACATCTATAACTCCATAATACAATGTGATTATGGTGAATACAAATAAAATTCAGCTTAAATATTTAATTTTGGTGATTTCCCATGTAGATATAAGTTATTTGTCATTCATTTATAGTATTTTAACTATGTGTCTTAGTAACGAAGAAACATGAAATTTGATAATAGCGAAGAAACATATTGAATATATTTACATATAATTTACCATAATACAATGTGAAAATGGTAAATATCAACAAACGTTAGCTTGATTATTTATTTTAATTTTGACCTATATTATATAAAATATATTTCATGGATTATAGTCTTTTAACTTTGTTTTTTAGTTTGGAAAAACCTAAAATTTTGTGATGGATTAAAAAAATAAAATATATTTAATTTTTTTACATTTAATATAGTCTATAATGTTTTTAGCTTAGTGATAAAAAAAGCTACAACTTTGCGATAGTGAAGAAAAATATTAAATATTTTTCGATGTAATATATCATAAGTCAATGTGAATACGATGAATATAAAAAATATTGAGCTTGATTATTTAATTTTAATTGTTATGCATATGTATAAATTATGGGTCATTCATTTGTAGTCTCTTAACTTAGTTTCTTAGAGGTGAAGAAACCAAAATTTATGGTGATGGAGAAGAAGAAAAATATAGAAGTTTTTTACATCTATAACTCCATAATACAATTTGATTATGGTGAATACAAATAAAATTCAGCTTAATTATTTGATTTTAGTGATTTCTCATGTAGATATAAGTTATTTGTCATTCATTTATAGTCTTTTAACTATGTGTCTTAGTGACGAAGAAACATGAAATTTGATAATAGAGAAGAGACATATTGAATATATTTACATCTAATTTACCATAATTCAATGTGAAAATGGTAAATATCAACAAATGTTAGCTTGATTATTTATTTTAATTTTGACCTATATTGTATAAAATATATGTCGTAGACTATAGTCTTTTAACTTTGTTTTTTAGTGAGGAAAAACCTAAAATTTTGCGATGGAGTAGAAAAATAAAATACAATTAATTTTTTACATTTATTATAGTTTGTTATGTTTTTACCTTAGTGATAAAGAAATGCTAAAACTTTGGGATGGTGAATAAAAATATTGAATATTTTTATATGTAATATATCATAAATCTATGTGAATACGATGAATATAAACAATATTGAGCTTGATTATTTAATTTTAATTGTTATCCATATGTATAAATTATGGGTCATTCATTTGTAGTCTCTTCACTTAGTTTCTTAAGGGTGAAGAAACCAAAATTTTGGTGATGGAGAAGAAGACAAATATAGAAATGTTTTACATATATTATACCATAATACAATGTGATTGTGGTGAATACAGATAATATTGAGCTTAAATAATTAATTTTAGTGATTACCCATGTAGATATAATTTATTTGTCATTCATTTATAGTCTTTTAAGTATGTGTCTTAGTGACGAAGAAACATGAAATTTGATAATAGAGAAGAGACATATTGAATATATTTACATCTAATTTACCATAATTCAATGTGAAAATGGTAAATATCAACAAATGTTAGCTTGATTATTTATTTTAATTTTGACCTATATTGTATAAAATATATGTCATAGACTATAGTCTTTTAACTTTGTTTTTTAGTGAGGAAAAACCTAAAATTTTGCGATGGAGTAGAAAAATAAAATACAATTAATTTTTTACATTTATTATAGTCTGTTATGTTTTTACCTTAGTGATAAAGAAATGCTAAAACTTTGGGATGGTGAATAAAAATATTGAATATTTTTATATGTAATATATCATAAATCTATGTGAATACGATGAATATAAACAATATTGAGCTTGATTATTTAATTTTAATTGTTATCCATATGTATAAATTATGGGTCATTCATTTGTAGTCTCTTCACTTAGTTTCTTAAGGGTGAAGAAACCAAAATTTTGGTGACGGAGAAGAAGAAAAATATAGAAATGTTTTACATATATTATACCATAATACAATGTGATTGTGGTGAATACAGATAACATTGAGCTTAAATAATTAATTTTAGTGATTACCCATGTAGATATAATTTATTTGTCATTAATTTATAGTCTTTTAAGTATGTGTCTTAGTGACGAAGAAACATGAAAGTTGATGATGGAGAAGAAACATATTGAATATATTTACATCTAATTTACCATAATTAAATGTGAAAATGGTAAATATCAAAAAACGTTAGCTTGATTATTTATTTTAATTTTGACCTATATTATATAAAATATATTTCATGGATTATAGTCTTTTAACTTTGTTTTTTAGTTTGGAAAAACCTAAAATTTTGTGATGGATTAAAAAATAAAATACATTTAATTTTTTACATTTACTATAGTCTATAATATTTTTGGCTTAGTGATAAAAAAAGCTAAAACTTTGGGATAGTGAAGAAAAATATTAAATATTTTTAGATGTAATATATCATAAGTCAATGTGAATACGATGAATATAAACAATATTGAGCTTGATTATTTAATTTTAATTGTTATGCATATGTATAAATTATGGGTCATTCATTTGTAGTCTCTTAACTTAGTTTCTTAGAGGTGAAGAAACCAAAATTTATGGTGATGGAGAAGAAGAAAAATATAGAAGTTTTTTACATCTATAACTCCATAATACAATGTGATTATGGTGAATACAAATAAAATTCAGCTTAAATATTTAATTTTGGTGATTTCCCATGTAGATATAAGTTATTTGTCATTCATTTATAGTATTTTAACTATGTGTCTTAGTAACGAAGAAACATGAAATTTGATAATAGCGAAGAAACATATTGAATATATTTACATATAATTTACCATAATACAATGTGAAAATGGTAAATATCAACAAACGTTAGCTTGATTATTTATTTTAATTTTGACCTATATTATATAAAATATATTTCATGGATTATAGTCTTTTAACTTTGTTTTTTAGTTTGGAAAAACCTAAAATTTTGTGATGGATTAAAAAAATAAAATATATTTAATTTTTTTACATTTAATATAGTCTATAATGTTTTTAGCTTAGTGATAAAAAAAGCTACAACTTTGCGATAGTGAAGAAAAATATTAAATATTTTTCGATGTAATATATCATAAGTCAATGTGAATACGATGAATATAAAAAATATTGAGCTTGATTATTTAATTTTAATTGTTATGCATATGTATAAATTATGGGTCATTCATTTGTAGTCTCTTAACTTAGTTTCTTAGAGGTGAAGAAACCAAAATTTATGGTGATGGAGAAGAAGAAAAATATAGAAGTTTTTTACATCTATAACTCCATAATACAATTTGATTATGGTGAATACAAATAAAATTCAGCTTAATTATTTGATTTTAGTGATTTCTCATGTAGATATAAGTTATTTGTCATTCATTTATAGTCTTTTAACTATGTGTCTTAGTGACAAAGAAACATGAAATTTTATAATAGAGAAGAGACATATTGAATATATTTACATCTAATTTACCATAATTCAATGTGAAAATGGTAAATATCAACAAATGTTAGCTTGATTATTTATTTTAATTTTGACCTATATTGTATAAAATATATGTCGTAGACTATAGTCTTTTAACTTTGTTTTTTAGTGAGGAAAAACCTAAAATTTTGCGATGGAGTAGAAAAATAAAATACAATTAATTTTTTACATTTATTATAGTTTGTTATGTTTTTACCTTAGTGATAAAGAAATGCTAAAACTTTGGGATGGTGAATAAAAATATTGAATATTTTTATATGTAATATATCATAAATCTATGTGAATACGATGAATATAAACAATATTGAGCTTGATTATTTAATTTTAATTGTTATCCATATGTATAAATTATGGGTCATTCATTTGTAGTCTCTTCACTTAGTTTCTTAAGGGTGAAGAAACCAAAATTTTGGTGATGGAGAAGAAGACAAATATAGAAATGTTTTACATATATTATACCATAATACAATGTGATTGTGGTGAATACAGATAATATTGAGCTTAAATAATTAATTTTAGTGATTACCCATGTAGATATAATTTATTTGTCATTCATTTATA
Organism: Lathyrus sativus; assembly: GCA_963859935.3. Classification (NCBI taxonomy): domain Eukaryota; kingdom Viridiplantae; phylum Streptophyta; class Magnoliopsida; order Fabales; family Fabaceae; genus Lathyrus; species Lathyrus sativus. Next base: position 3,132,134 of record CAWUDS030001307.1, on the reverse strand, counting down.
GTCTTTTAAGTATGTGTCTTAGTGACGAAGAAACATGAAATTTGATAATAGAGAAGAGACATATTGAATATATTTACATCTAATTTACCATAATTCAATGTGAAAATGGTAAATATCAACAAATGTTAGCTTGATTATTTATTTTAATTTTGACCTATATTGTATAAAATATATGTCATAGACTATAGTCTTTTAACTTTGTTTTTTAGTGAGGAAAAACCTAAAATTTTGCGATGGAGTAGAAAAATAAAATACAATTAATTTTTTACATTTATTATAGTCTGTTATGTTTTTACCTTAGTGATAAAGAAATGCTAAAACTTTGGGATGGTGAATAAAAATATTGAATATTTTTATATGTAATATATCATAAATCTATGTGAATACGATGAATATAAACAATATTGAGCTTGATTATTTAATTTTAATTGTTATCCATATGTATAAATTATGGGTCATTCATTTGTAGTCTCTTCACTTAGTTTCTTAACGGTGAAGAAACCAAAATTTTGGTGACGGAGAAGAAGAAAAATATAGAAATGTTTTACATATATTATACCATAATACAATGTGATTGTGGTGAATACAGATAACATTGAGCTTAAATAATTAATTTTAGTGATTACCCATGTAGATATAATTTATTTGTCATTAATTTATAGTCTTTTAAGTATATGTCTTAGTGACGAAGAAACATGAAAGTTGATGATGGAGAAGAAACATATTGAATATATTTACATCTAATTTACCATAATTAAATGTGAAAATGGTAAATATCAAAAAACATTAGCTTGATTATTTATTTTAATTTTGACCTATATTATATAAAATATATTTCATGGATTATAGTCTTTTAACTTTGTTTTTTAGTTTGGAAAAACCTAAAATTTTGTGATGGATTAAAAAATAAAATACATTTAATTTTTTACATTTACTATAGTCTATAATATTTTTGGCTTAGTGATAAAAAAAGCTAAAACTTTGGGATAGTGAAGAAAAATATTAAATATTTTTAGATGTAATATATCATAAGTCAATGTGAATACGATGAATATAAACAATATTGAGCTTGATTATTTAATTTTAATTGTTATGCATATGTATAAATTATGGGTCATTCATTTGTAGTCTCTTAACTTAGTTTCTTAGAGGTGAAGAAACCAAAATTTATGGTGATGGAGAAGAAGAAAAATATAGAAGTTTTTTACATCTATAACTCCATAATACAATGTGATTATGGTGAATACAAATAAAATTCAGCTTAAATATTTAATTTTGGTGATTTCCCATGTAGATATAAGTTATTTGTCATTCATTTATAGTATTTTAACTATGTGTCTTAGTAACGAAGAAACATGAAATTTGATAATAGCGAAGAAACATATTGAATATATTTACATATAATTTACCATAATACAATGTGAAAATGGTAAATATCAACAAACGTTAGCTTGATTATTTATTTTAATTTTGACCTATATTATATAAAATATATTTCATGGATTATAGTCTTTTAACTTTGTTTTTTAGTTTGGAAAAACCTAAAATTTTGTGATGGATTAAAAAAATAAAATATATTTAATTTTTTTACATTTAATATAGTCTATAATGTTTTTAGCTTAGTGATAAAAAAAGCTACAACTTTGCGATACTGAAGAAAAATATTAAATATTTTTCGATGTAATATATCATAAGTCAATGTGAATACGATGAATATAAAAAATATTGAGCTTGATTATTTAATTTTAATTGTTATGCATATGTATAAATTATGGGTCATTCATTTGTAGTCTCTTAACTTAGTTTCTTAGAGGTGAAGAAACCAAAATTTATGGTGATGGAGAAGAAGAAAAATATAGAAGTTTTTTACATCTATAACTCCATAATACAATTTGATTATGGTGAATACAAATAAAATTCAGCTTAAATATTTGATTTTAGTGATTTCTCATGTAGATATAAGTTATTTGTCATTCATTTATAGTCTTTTAACTATGTGTCTTAGTGACGAAGAAACATGAAATTTGATAATAGAGAAGAGACATATTGAATATATTTACATATAATTTACCATAATTCAATGTGAAAATGGTAAATATCAACAAATGTTAGCTTGATTATTTATTTTAATTTTGACCTATATTGTATAAAATATATGTCGTAGACTATAGTCTTTTAACTTTGTTTTTTAGTGAGGAAAAACCTAAAATTTTGCGATGGAGTAGAAAAATAAAATACAATTAATTTTTTACATTTATTATAGTCTGTTATGTTTTTACCTTAGTGATAAAGAAATGCTAAAACTTTGGGATGGTGAATAAAAATATTGAATATTTTTATATGTAATATATCATAAATCTATGTGAATACGATGAATATAAACAATATTGAGCTTGATTATTTAATTTTAATTGTTATCCATATGTATAAATTATGGGTCATTCATTTGTAGTCTCTTCACTTAGTTTCTTAAGGGTGAAGAAACCAAAATTTTGGTGACGGAGAAGAAGAAAAATGTAGAAATGTTTTACATATATTATACCATAATGCAATGTGATTGTGGTGAATACATATAACATTGAGCTTAAATAATTAATTTTAGTGATTACCCATGTAGATATAATTTATTTGTCATTCATTTATAGTCTTTTAAGTATGTGTCTTAGTGACGAAGAAACATGAAAGTTGATGATGGAGAAGAAACATATTGAATATATTTACATCTAATTTACCTTAATTAAATGTGAAAATGGTAAATATCAAAAAACGGTAGCTTGATTATTTATTTTAATTTTGACCTATATTATATAAAATATATTTCATGGATTATAGTCTTTTAACTTTGTTTTTTAGTTTGGAAAAACCTAAAATTTTGTGATGGATTAAAAAATAAAATACATTTAATTTTTTACATTTACTATAGTCTATAATGTTTTTGGCTTAGTGATAAAAAAAGCTAAAACTTTGGGATAGTGAAGAAAAATATTAAATATTTTTAGATGTAATATATCATAAGTCAATGTGAATACGATGAATATAAACAATATTGAGCTTCATTATTTAATTTAATTGTTATGCATATGTATAAATTATGGGTCATTCATTTGTAGTCTCTTAACTTAGTTTCTTAGAGGTGAAGAAACCAAAATTTATGGTGATGGAGAAGAAGAAAAATATAGAAGTTTTTTACATCTATAACTCCATAATACAATGTGATTATGGTGAATACAAATAAAATTCAGCTTAAATATTTAATTTTGGTGATTTCCCATGTAGATATAAGTTATTTGTCATTCATTTATAGTATTTTAACTATGTGTCTTAGTAACGAAGAAACATGAAATTTGATAATAGCGAAGAAACATATTGAATATATTTCAATATAATTTACCATAATACAATGTGAAAATGGTAAATATCAACAAACGTTAGCTTGATTATTTATTTTAATTTTGACCTATATTATATAAAATATATTTCATGGATTATAGTCTTTTAACTTTGTTTTTTAGTTTGGAAAAACCTAAAATTTTGTGATGGATTAAAAAAATAAAATATATTTAATTTTTTTACATTTAATATAGTCTATAATGTTTTTAGCTTAGTGATAAAAAAAGCTACAACTTTGCAATAGTGAAGAAAAATATTAAATATTTTTCGATGTAATATATCATAAGTCAATGTGAATACGATGAATATAAAAAATATTGAGCTTGATTATTTAATTTTAATTGTTATGCATATGTATAAATTATGGGTCATTCATTTGTAGTCTCTTAACTTAGTTTCTTAGAGGTTAAGAAACCAAAATTTATGGTGATGGAGAAGAAGAAAAATATAGAAGTTTTTTACATCTATAACTCCATAATACAATTTGATTATGGTGAATACAAATAAAATTCAGCTTAAATATTTGATTTTAGTGATTTCCCATGTAGATATAAGTTATTTGTCATTCATTTATAGTCTTTTAACTATGTGTCTTAGTGACGAAGAAACATGAAATTTGATAATAGAGAAGAGACATATTGAATATATTTACATCTAATTTACCATAATTCAATGTGAAAATGGTAAATATCAACAAATGTTAGCTTGATTATTTATTTTAATTTTGACCTATATTGTTTAAAATATATGTCGTAGACTATAGTCTTTTAACTTTGTTTTTTAGTGAGGAAAAACCTAAAATTTTGCGATGGAGTAGAAAAATAAAATACAATTAATTTTTTACATTTATTATAGTCTGTTATGTTTTTACCTTAGTGATAAAGAAATGCTAAAACTTTGGGATGGTGAATAAAAATATTGAATATTTTTATATGTAATATATCATAAATCTATGTGAATACGATGAATATAAACAATATTGAGCTTGATTATTTAATTTTAATTGTTATCCATATGTATAAATTATGGGTCATTCATTTGTAGTCTCTTCACTTAGTTTCTTAAGGGTGAAGAAACCAAAATTTTGGTGACGGAGAAGAAGAAAAATATAGAAATGTTTTACATATATTATACCATAATACAATGTGATTGTGGTGAATACAGATAACATTGAGCTTAAATAATTAATTTTAGTGATTACCCATGTAGATATAATTTATTTGTCATTCATTTATAGTCTTTTAAGTATGTGTCTTAGTGACGAAGAAACATGAAAGTTGATGATGGAGAAGAAACATATTGAATATATTTACATCTAATTTACCATAATTAAATGTGAAAATGGTAAATATCAAAAAACGTTAGCTTGATTATTTATTTTAATTTTGACCTATATTATATAAAATATATTTCATGGATTATAGTCTTTTAACTTTGTTTTTTAGTTTGGAAAAACCTAAAATTTTGTGATGGATTAAAAAATAAAATACATTTAATTTTTTACATTTACTATAGTCTATAATGTTTTTAGCTTAGTGATAAAAAAAGCTAAAACTTTGGGATAGTGAAGAAAAATATTAAATATTTTTAGATGTAATATATCATAGGTCAATGTGAATACGATGAATATAAACAATATTGAGCTTGATTATTTAATTTTAATTGTTATGCATATGTATAAATTATGGGTCATTCATTTGTAGTCTCTTAACTTAGTTTCTTAGAGGTGAAGAAACCAAAATTTATGGTGATGGAGAAGAAGAAAAATATAGAAGTTTTTTACATCTATAACTCCATAATACAATGTGATTATGGTGAATACAAATAAAATTCAGCTTAAATATTTAATTTTAGTGATTTCCCATATAGATATAAGTTATTTGTCATTCATTTATAGTATTTTAACTATGTGTCTTAGTAACGAAGAAACATGAAATTTGATAATAGCGAAGAAACATATTGAATATATTTACATCTAATTTACCATAATACAATGTGAAAATGGTAAATATCAACAAACGTTAGCTTGATTATTTATTTTAATTTTGACCTATATTATATAAAATATATTTCATGGATTATAGTCTTTTAACTTTGTTTTTTAGTTTGGAAAAACCTAAAATTTTGTGATGGATTAAAAAAATAAAATATATTTAATTTTTTTACATTTAATATAGTCTATAATGTTTTTAGCTTAGTGATAAAAAAAGCTACAACTTTGCGATAGTGAAGAAAAATATTAAATATTTTTAGATGTAATATATCATAAGTCAATGTGAATACGATGAATATAAACAATATTGAGCTTGATTATTTAATTTTAATTGTTATGCATATGTATAAATTATGGGTCATTCATTTGTAGTCTCTTAACTTAGTTTCTTAGAGGTGAAGAAACCAAAATTTATGGTGATGGAGAAGAAGAAAAATATAGAAGTTTTTTACATCTATAACTCCATAATACAATGTGATTATGGTGAATACAAATAAAATTCAGCTTAAATATTTGATTTTAGTGATTTCCCATGTAGATATAAGTTATTTGTCATTCATTTATAGTCTTTTAACTATGTGTCTTAGTGACGAAGAAACATGAAATTTGATAATAGAGAAGAGACATATTGAATATATTTACATCTAATTTACCATAATTCAATGTGAAAATGGTAAATATCAACAAATGTTAGCTTGATTATTTATTTTAATTTTGACCTATATTGTATAAAATATATGTCGTAGACTATAGTCTTTTAACTTTGTTTTTTAGTGAGGAAAAACCTAAAATTTTGCGATGGAGTAGAAAAATAAAATACAATTAATTTTTTACATTTATTATAGTCTGTTATGTTTTTACCTTAGTGATAAAGAAATGCTAAAACTTTGGGATGGTGAATAAAAATATTGAATATTTTTATATGTAATATATCATAAATCTATGTGAATACGATGAATATAAACAATATTGAGCTTGATTATTTAATTTTAATTGTTATCCATATGTATAAATTATGGGTCATTCATTTGTAGTCTCTTCACTTAGTTTCTTAAGGGTGAAGAAACCAAAATTTTGGTGACGGAGAAGAAGAAAAATATAGAAATGTTTTACATATATTATACCATAATACAATGTGATTGTGGTGAATACAGATAACATTGAGCTTAAATAATTAATTTTAGTGATTACCCATGTAGATATAATTTATTTGTCATTCATTTATAGTCTTTTAAGTATGTGTCTTAGTGACGGAGAAACATGAAAGTTGATGATGGAGAAGAAACATATTGAATATATTTACATCTAATTTACCAAAATTAAATGTGAAAATGGTAAATATCAAAAAACGTTAGCTTGATTATTTATTTTAATTTTGACCTATATTATATAAAATATATTTCATGGATTATAGTCTTTTAACTTTGTTTTTTAGTTTGGAAAAACCTAAAATTTTGTGATGGATTAAAAAATAAAATACATTTAATTTTTTACATTTACTATAGTCTATAATGTTTTTAGCTTAGTGATAAAAAAAGATAAAACTTTGGGATAGTGAAGAAAAATATTAAATATTTTTAGATGTAATATATCATAACTCAATGTGAATACGATGAATATAAACAATATTGAGCTTGATTATTTAATTTTAATTGTTATGCATATGTATAAATTATGGGTCATTCATTTGTAGTCTCTTAACTTAGTTTCTTAGAGGTGAAGAAACCAAAATTTATGGTGATGGAGAAGAAGAAAAATATAGAAGTTTTTTACATCTATAACTCCATAATACAATGTGATTATGGTGAATACAAATAAAATTCAGCTTAAATATTTAATTTTAGTGATTTCCCATGTAGATATAAGTTATTTGTCATTCATTTATAGTATTTTAACTATGTGTCTTAGTAACGAAGAAACATGAAATTTGATAATAGCGAAGAAACATATTGAATATATTTACATCTAATTTACCATAATACAATGTGAAAATGGTAAATATCAACAAACGTTAGCTTGATTATTTATTTTAATTTTGACCTATATTATATAAAATATATTTCATGGATTATAGTCTTTTAACTTTGTTTTTTAGTTTGGAAAAACCTAAAATTTTGTGATGGATTAAAAAAATAAAATATATTTAATTTTTTTACATTTAATATAGTCTATAATGTTTTTAGCTTAGTGATAAAAAAAGCTACAACTTTGCGATAGTGAAGAAAAATATTAAATATTTTTAGATGTAATATATCATAAGTCAATGTGAATACGATGAATATAAAAAATATTGAGCTTGATTATTTAATTTTAATTGTTATGCATATGTATAAATTATGGGTCATTCATTTGTAGTCTCTTAACTTAGTTTCTTAGAGGTGAAGAAACCAAAATTTATGGGGATGGAGAAGAAGAAAAATATAGAAGTTTTTTACATCTATAACTCCATAATACAATGTGATTATGGTGAATACAAATAAAATTCAGCTTAAATATTTGATTTTAGTGATTTCCCATGTAGATATAAGTTATTTGTCATTCATTTATAGTCTTTTAACTATGTGTCTTAGTGACGAAGAAACATGAAATTTGATAATAGAGAAGAGACATATTGAATATATTTACATCTAATTTACCATAATTCAATGTGAAAATGGTAAATATCAACAAATGTTAGCTTGATTTTTTATTTTAATTTTGACCTATATTGTGTAAAATATATGTCGTAGACTATAGTCTTTTAACTTTGTTTTTTAGTGAGGAAAAACCTAAAATTTTGCGATGGAGTAGAAAAATAAAATACAATTAATTTTTTACATTTATTATAGTCTGTTATGTTTTTACCTTAGTGATAAAGAAATGCTATAACTTTGGGATGGTGAATAAAAATATTGAATATTTTTATATGTAATATATCATAAATCTATGTGAATACGATGAATATAAACAATATTGAGCTTGATTATTTAATTTTAATTGTTATCCATATGTATAAATTATGGGTCATTCATTTGTAGTCTCTTCACTTAGTTTCTTAAGGGTGAAGAAACCAAAATTTTGGTGACGGAGAAGAAGAAAAATATAGAAATGTTTTACATACATTATACCATAATACAATGTGATTGTGGTGAATACAGATAACATTGAGCTTAAATAATTAATTTTAGTGATTACCCATGTAGATATAATTTATTTGTCATTCATTTATAGTCTTTTAAGTATGTGTCTTAGTGACGGAGAAACATGAAAGTTGATGATGGAGAAGAAACATATTGAATATATTTACATCTAATTTACCAAAATTAAATGTGAAAATGGTAAATATCAAAAAACGTTAGCTTGATTATTTATTTTAATTTTGACCTATATTATATAAAATATATTTCATGGATTATAGTCTTTTAACTTTGTTTTTTAGTTTGGAAAAACCTAAAATTTTGTGATGGATTAAAAAATAAAATACATTTAATTTTTTACATTTACTATAGTCTATAATGTTTTTAGCTTAGTGATAAAAAAAGCTAAAACTTTGGGATAGTGAAGAAAAATATTAAATATTTTTAGATGTAATATATCATAACTCAATGTGAATACGATGAATATAAACAATATTGAGCTTGATTATTTAATTTTAATTGTTATGCATATGTATAAATTATGGGTCATTCATTTGTAGTCTCTTAACTTAGTTTCTTAGAGGTGAAGAAACCAAAATTTATGGTGATGGAGAAGAAGAAAAATATAGAAGTTTTTTACATCTATAACTCCATAATACAATGTGATTATGGTGAATACAAATAAAATTCAGCTTAAATATTTAATTTTAGTGATTTCCCATGTAGATATAAGTTATTTGTCATTCATTTATAGTATTTTAACTATGTGTCTTAGTAACGAAGAAACATGAAATTTGATAATAGCGAAGAAACATATTGAATATATTTACATCTAATTTACCATAATACAATGTGAAAATGGTAAATATCAACAAACGTTAGCTTGATTATTTATTTTAATTTTGACCTATATTATATAAAATATATTTCATGGATTATAGTCTTTTAACTTTGTTTTTTAGTTTGGAAAAACCTAAAATTTTGTGATGGATTAAAAAAATAAAATATATTTAATTTTTTTACATTTAATATAGTCTATAATGTTTTTAGCTTAGTGATAAAAAAAGCTACAACTTTGCGATAGTGAAGAAAAATATTAAATATTTTTAGATGTAATATATCATAAGTCAATGTGAATACGATGAATATAAAAAATATTGAGCTTGATTATTTAATTTTAATTGTTATGCATATGTATAAATTATGGGTCATTCATTTGTAGTCTCTTAACTTAGTTTCTTAGAGGTGAAGAAACCAAAATTTATGGTGATGGAGAAGAAGAAAAATATAGAAGTTTTTTACATCTATAACTCCATAATACAATGTGATTATGGTGAATACAAATAAAATTCAGCTTAAATATTTGATTTTAGTGATTTCCCATGTAGATATAAGTTATTTGTCATTCATTTATAGTCTTTTAACTATGTGTCTTAGTGACGAAGAAACATGAAATTTGATAATAGAGAAAAGACATATTGAATATATTTACATCTAATTTACCATAATTCAATGTGAAAATGGTAAATATCAACAAATGTTAGCTTGATTATTTATTTTAATTTTGACCTATATTGTATAAAATATATGTCGTAGACTATAGTCTTTTAACTTTGTTTTTTAGTGAGGAAAAACCTAAAATTTTGCGATGGAGTAGAAAAATAAAATACAATTAGTTTTTTACATTTATTATAGTCTGTTATGTTTTTACCTTAGTGATAAAGAAATGCTAAAACTTTGGGATGGTGAATAAAAATATTGAATATTTTTATATGTAATATATCATAAATCTATGTGAATACGATGAATATAAACAATATTGAGCTTGATTATTTAATTTTAATTGTTATCCATATGTATAAATTATGGGTCATTCATTTGTAGTCTCTTCACTTAGTTTCTTAAGGGTGAAGAAACCAAAATTTTGGTGACGGAGAAGAAGAAAAATATAGAAATGTTTTACATATATTATACCATAATACAATGTGATTGTGGTGAATACAGATAACATTGAGCTTAAATAATTAATTTTAGTGATTACCCATGTAGATATAATTTATTTGTCATTCATTTATAGTCTTTTAAGTATGTGTCTTAGTGACGGAGAAACATGAAAGTTGATGATGGAGAAGAAACATATTGAATATATTTACATCTAATTTACCAAAATTAAATGTGAAAATGGTAAATATCAAAAAACGTTAGCTTGATTATTTATTTTAATTTTGACCTATATTATATAAAATATATTTCATGGATTATAGTCTTTTAACTTTGTTTTTTAGTTTGGAAAAACCTAAAATTTTGTGATGGATTAAAAAATAAAATACATTTAATTTTTTAGATTTACTATAGTCTATAATGTTTTTAGCTTAGTGATAAAAAAAGCTAAAACTTTGGGATAGTGAAGAAAAATATTAAATATTTTTAGATGTAATATATCATAAGTCAATGTGAATACGATGAATATAAACAATATTGAGCTTGATTATTTAATTTTAATTGTTATGCATATGTATAAATTATGGGTCATTCATTTGTAGTCTCTTAACTTAGTTTCTTAGAGGTGAAGAAACCAAAATTTATGGTGATGGAGAAGAAGAAAAATATAGAAGTTTTTTACATCTATAACTCCATAATACAATGTGATTATGGTGAATACAAATAAAATTCAGCTTAAATAATAAATTTTAGTGATTTCCCATGTAGATATAAGTTATTTGTCATTCATTTATAGTATTTTAACTATGTGTCTTAGTAACGAAGAAACATGAAATTTGATAATAGCGAAGAAACATATTGAATATATTTACATCTAATTTACCATAATACAATGTGAAAATGGTAAATATCAACAAACGTTAGCTTGATTATTTATTTTAATTTTGACCTATATTATATAAAATATATTTCATGGATTATAGTCGTTTAACTTTGTTTTTTAGTTTGGAAAAACCTAAAATTTTGTGATGGATTAAAAAAATAAAATATATTTAATTTTTTTACATTTAATATAGTCTATAATGTTTTTAGCTTAGTGATAAAAAAAGCTACAACTTTGCGATAGTGAAGAAAAATATTAAATATTTTTAGATGTAATATATCATAAGTCAATGTGAATACGATGAATATAAACAATATTGAGCTTGATTATTTAATTTTAATTGTTATGCATATGTATAAATTATGGGTCATTCATTTGTAGTCTCTTAACTTAGTTTCTTAGAGGTGAAGAAACCAAAATTTATGGTGATGGAGAAGAAGAAAAATATAGAAGTTTTTTACATCTATAACTCCATAATACAATGTGATTATGGTGAATACAAATAAAATTCAGCTTAAATATTTGATTTTAGTGATTTCCCATGTAGATATAAGTTATTTGTCATTCATTTATAGTCTTTTAACTATGTGTCTTAGTGACGAAGAAACATGAAATTTGATAATAGAGAAGAGACATATTGAATATATTTACATCTAATTTACCATAATTCAATGTGAAAATGGTAAATATCAACAAATGTTAGCTTGATTATTTATTTTAATTTTGACCTATATTGTATAAAATATATGTCGTAGACTATAGTCTTTTAACTTTGTTTTTTAGTGAGGAAAAACCTAAAATTTTGCGATGGAGTAGAAAAATAAAATACAATTAATTTTTTACATTTATTATAGTCTGTTATGTTTTTACCTTAGTGATAAAGAAATGCTAAAACTTTGGGATGGTGAATAAAAATATTGAATATTTTTATATGCAATATATCATAAATCTATGTGAATACGATGAATATAAACAATATTGAGCTTGATTATTTAATTTTAATTGTTATCCATATGTATAAATTATGGGTCATTCATTTGTAGTCTCTTCACTTAGTTTCTTAAGGGTGAAGAAACCAAAATTTTGGTGACGGAGAAGAAGAAAAATATAGAAATGTTTTACATATATTATACCATAATACAATGTGATTGTGGTGAATACAGATAACATTGAGCTTAAATAATTAATTTTAGTGATTACCCATGTAGATATAATTTATTTGTCATTCATTTATAGTCTTTTAAGTATGTGTCTTAGTGACGGAGAAACATGAAAGTTGATGATGGAGAAGAAACATATTGAATATATTTACATCTAATTTACCAAAATTAAATGTGAAAATGGTAAATATCAAAAAACGTTAGCTTGATTATTTATTTTAATTTTGACCTATATTATATAAAATATATTTCATGGATTATAGTCTTTTAACTTTGTTTTTTAGTTTGGAAAAACCTAAAATTTTGTGATGGATTAAAAAATAAAATACATTTAATTTTTTAGATTTACTATAGTCTATAATGTTTTTAGCTTAGTGATAAAAAAAGCTAAAACTTTGGGATAGTGAAGAAAAATATTAAATATTTTTAGATGTAATATATCATAAGTCAATGTGAATACGATGAATATAAACAATATTGAGATTGATTATTTAATTTTAATTGTTATGCATATGTATAAATTATGGGTCATTCATTTGTAGTCTCTTAACTTAGTTTCTTAGAGGTGAAGAAACCAAAATTTATGGTGATGGAGAAGAAGAAAAATATAGAAGTTTTTTACATCTATAACTTCATAATACAATGTGATTATGGTGAATACAAATAAAATTCAGCTTAAATATTTAATTTTAGTGATTTCCCATGTAGATATAAGTTATTTGTCATTCATTTATAGTATTTTAACTATGTGTCTTAGTAACGAAGAAACATGAAATTTGATAATAGCGAAGAAACATATTGAATATATTTATATCTAATTTACCATAATACAATGTGAAAATGGTAAATATCAACAAACGTTAGCTTGATTATTTATTTTAATTTTGACCTATATTATATAAAATATATTTCATGGATTATAGTCGTTTAACTTTGTTTTTTAGTTTGGAAAAACCTAAAATTTTGTGATGGATTAAAAAAATAAAATATATTTAATTTTTTTACATTTAATATAGTCTATAATGTTTTTAGCTTAGTGATAAAAAAAGCTACAACTTTGCGATAGTGAAGAAAAATATTAAATATTTTTAGATGTAATATATCATAAGTCAATGTGAATACGATGAATATAAACAATATTGAGCTTGATTATTTAATTTTAATTGTTATGCATATGTATAAATTATGGGTCATTCATTTGTAGTCTCTTAACTTAGTTTCTTAGAGGTGAAGAAACCAAAATTTATGGTGATGGAGAAGAAGAAAAATATAGAAGTTTTTTACATCTATAACTCCATAATACAATGTGATTATGGTGAATACAAATAAAATTCAGCTTAAATATTTGATTTTAGTGATTTCCCATGTAGATATAAGTTATTTGTCATTCATTTATAATCTTTTAACTATGTGTCTTAGTGACGAAGAAACATGAAATTTGATAATAGAGAAGAGACATATTGAATATATTTACATCTAATTTACCATAATTCAATGTGAAAATGGTAAATATCAACAAATGTTAGCTTGATTATTTATTTTAATTTTGACCTATATTGTATAAAATATATGTCGTAGACTATAGTCTTTTAACTTTGTTTTTTAGTGAGGAAAAACCTAAAATTTTGCGATGGAGTAGAAAAATAAAATACAATTAATTTTTTACATTTATTATAGTCTGTTATGTTTTTACCTTAGTGATAAAGAAATGCTAAAACTTTGGGATGGTGAATAAAAATATTGAATATTTTTATATGCAATATATCATAAATCTATGTGAATACGATGAATATAAACAATATTGAGCTTGATTATTTAATTTTAATTGTTATCCATATGTATAAATTATGGGTCATTCATTTGTAGTCTCTTCACTTAGTTTCTTAAGGGTGAAGAAACCAAAATTTTGGTGACGGAGAAGAAGAAAAATATAGAAATGTTTTACATATATTATACCATAATACAATGTGATTGTGGTGAATACAGATAACATTGAGCTTAAATAATTAATTTTAGTGATTACCCATGTAGATATAATTTATTTGTCATTCATTTATAGTCTTTTAAGTATGTGTCTTAGTGACGGAGAAACATGAAAGTTGATGATGGAGAAGAAACATATTGAATATATTTACATCTAATTTACCAAAATTAAATGTGAAAATGGTAAATATCAAAAAACGTTAGCTTGATTATTTATTTTAATTTTGACCTATATTATATAAAATATATTTCATGGATTATAGTCTTTTAACTTTGTTTTTTAGTTTGGAAAAACCTAAAATTTTGTGATGGATTAAAAAATAAAATACATTTAATTTTTTAGATTTACTATAGTCTATAATGTTTTTAGCTTAGTGATAAAAAAAGCTAAAACTTTGGGATAGTGAAGAAAAATATTAAATATTTTTAGATGTAATATATCATAAGTCAATGTGAATACGATGAATATAAACAATATTGAGCTTGATTATTTAATTTTAATTGTTATGCATATGTATAAATTATGGGTCATTCATTTGTAGTCTCTTAACTTAGTTTCTTAGAGGTGAAGAAACCAAAATTTATGGTGATGGAGAAGAAGAAAAATATAGAAGTTTTTTACATCTATAACTCCATAATACAATGTGATTATGGTGAATACAAATAAAATTCAGCTTAAATATTTAATTTTAGTGATTTCCCATGTAGATATAAGTTATTTGTCATTCATTTATAGTATTTTAACTATGTGTCTTAGTAACGAAGAAACATGAAATTTGATAATAGCGAAGAAACATATTGAATATATTTACATCTAATTTACCATAATACAATGTGAAAATGGTAAATATCAACAAACGTTAGCTTGATTATTTATTTTAATTTTGACCTATATTATATAAAATATATTTCATGGATTATAGTCGTTTAACTTTGTTTTTTAGTTTGGAAAAACCTAAAATTTTGTGATGGATTAAAAAAATAAAATATATTTAATTTTTTTACATTTAATATAGTCTATAATGTTTTTAGCTTAGTGATAAAAAAAGCTACAACTTTGCGATAGTGAAGAAAAATATTAAATATTTTTAGATGTAATATATCATAAGTCAATGTGAATACGATGAATATAAACAATATTGAGCTTGATTATTTAATTTTAATTGTTATGCATATGTATAAATTATGGGTCATTCATTTGTAGTCTCTTAACTTAGTTTCTTAGAGGTGAAGAAACCAAAATTTATGGTGATGGAGAAGAAGAAAAATATAGAAGTTTTTTACATCTATAACTCCATAATACAATGTGATTATGGTGAATACAAATAAAATTCAGCTTAAATATTTGATTTTAGTGATTTCCCATGTAGATATAAGTTATTTGTCATTCATTTATAATCTTTTAACTATGTGTCTTAGTGACGAAGAAACATGAAATTTGATAATAGAGAAGAGACATATTGAATATATTTACATCTAATTTACCATAATTCAATGTGAAAATGGTAAATATCAACAAATGTTAGCTTGATTATTTATTTTAATTTTGACCTATATTGTATAAAATATATGTCGTAGACTATAGTCTTTTAACTTTGTTTTTTAGTGAGGAAAAACCTAAAATTTTGCGATGGAGTAGAAAAATAAAATACAATTAATTTTTTACATTTATTATAGTCTGTTATGTTTTTACCTTAGTGATAAAGAAATGCTAAAACTTTGGGATGGTGAATAAAAATATTGAATATTTTTATATGCAATATATCATAAATCTATGTGAATACGATGAATATAAACAATATTGAGCTTGATTATTTAATTTTAATTGTTATCCATATGTATAAATTATGGGTCATTCATTTGTAGTCTCTTCACTTAGTTTCTTAAGGGTGAAGAAACCAAAATTTTGGTGACGGAGAAGAAGAAAAATATAGAAATGTTTTACATATATTATACCATAATACAATGTGATTGTGGTGAATACAGATAACATTGAGCTTAAATAATTAATTTTAGTGATTACCCATGTAGATATAATTTATTTGTCATTCATTTATAGTCTTTTAAGTATGTGTCTTAGTGACGGAGAAACATGAAAGTTGATGATGGAGAAGAAACATATTGAATATATTTACATCTAATTTACCAAAATTAAATGTGAAAATGGTAAATATCAAAAAACGTTAGCTTGATTATTTATTTTAATTTTGACCTATATTATATAAAATATATTTCATGGATTATAGTCTTTTAACTTTGTTTTTTAGTTTGGAAAAACCTAAAATTTTGTGATGGATTAAAAAATAAAATACATTTAATTTTTTAGATTTACTATAGTCTATAATGTTTTTAGCTTAGTGATAAAAAAAGCTAAAACTTTGGGATAGTGAAGAAAAATATTAAATATTTTTAGATGTAATATATCATAAGTCAATGTGAATACGATGAATATAAACAATATTGAGCTTGATTATTTAATTTTAATTGTTATGCATATGTATAAATTATGGGTCATTCATTTGTAGTCTCTTAACTTAGTTTCTTAGAGGTGAAGAAACCAAAATTTATGGTGATGGAGAAGAAGAAAAATATAGAAGTTTTTTACATCTATAACTCCATAATACAATGTGATTATGGTGAATACAAATAAAATTCAGCTTAAATATTTAATTTTAGTGATTTCCCATGTAGATATAAGTTATTTGTCATTCATTTATAGTATTTTAACTATGTGTCTTAGTAACGAAGAAACATGAAATTTGATAATAGCGAAGAAACATATTGAATATATTTACATCTAATTTACCATAATACAATGTGAAAATGGTAAATATCAACAAACGTTAGCTTGATTATTTATTTTAATTTTGACCTATATTATATAAAATATATTTCATGGATTATAGTCGTTTAACTTTGTTTTTTAGTTTGGAAAAACCTAAAATTTTGTGATGGATTAAAAAAATAAAATATATTTAATTTTTTTACATTTAATATAGTCTATAATGTTTTTAGCTTAGTGATAAAAAAAGCTACAACTTTGCGATAGTGAAGAAAAATATTAAATATTTTTAGATGTAATATATCATAAGTCAATGTGAATACGATGAATATAAACAATATTGAGCTTGATTATTTAATTTTAATTGTTATGCATATGTATAAATTATGGGTCATTCATTTGTAGTCTCTTAACTTAGTTTCTTAGAGGTGAAGAAACCAAAATTTATGGTGATGGAGAAGAAGAAAAATATAGAAGTTTTTTACATCTATAACTCCATAATACAATGTGATTATGGTGAATACAAATAAAATTCAGCTTAAATATTTGATTTTAGTGATTTCCCATGTAGATATAAGTTATTTGTCATTCATTTATAATCTTTTAACTATGTGTCTTAGTGACGAAGAAACATGAAATTTGATAATAGAGAAGAGACATATTGAATATATTTACATCTAATTTACCATAATTCAATGTGAAAATGGTAAATATCAACAAATGTTAGCTTGATTATTTATTTTAATTTTGACCTATATTGTATAAAATATATGTCGTAGACTATAGTCTTTTAACTTTGTTTTTTAGTGAGGAAAAACCTAAAATTTTGCGATGGAGTAGAAAAATAAAATACAATTAATTTTTTACATTTATTATAGTCTGTTATGTTTTTACCTTAGTGATAAAGAAATGCTAAAACTTTGGGATGGTGAATAAAAATATTGAATATTTTTATATGTAATATATCATAAATCTATGTGAATACGATGAATATAAACAATATTGAGCTTGATTATTTAATTTTAATTGTTATCCATATGTATAAATTATGGGTCATTCATTTGTAGTCTCTTCACTTAGTTTCTTAAGGGTGAAGAAACCAAAATTTTGGTGACGGAGAAGAAGAAAAATATAGAAATGTTTTACATATATTATACCATAATACAATGTGATTGTGGTGAATACAGATAACATTGAGCTTAAATAATTAATTTTAGTGATTACCCATGTAGATATAATTTATTTGTCATTCATTTATAGTCTTTTAAGTATGTGTCTTAGTGACGGAGAAACATGAAAGTTGATGATGGAGAAGAAACATATTGAATATATTTACATCTAATTTACCAAAATTAAATGTGAAAATGGTAAATATCAAAAAACGTTAGCTTGATTATTTATTTTAATTTTGACCTATATTATATAAAATATATTTCATGGATTATAGTCTTTTAACTTTGTTTTTTAGTTTGGAAAAACCTAAAATTTTGTGATGGATTAAAAAATAAAATACATTTAATTTTTTAGATTTACTATAGTCTATAATGTTTTTAGCTTAGTGATAAAAAAAGCTAAAACTTTGGGATAGTGAAGAAAAATATTAAATATTTTTAGATGTAATATATCATAAGTCAATGTGAATACGATGAATATAAACAATATTGAGCTTGATTATTTAATTTTAATTGTTATGCATATGTATAAATTATGGGTCATTCATTTGTAGTCTCTTAACTTAGTTTCTTAGAGGTGAAGAAACCAAAATTTATGGTGATGGAGAAGAAGAAAAATATAGAAGTTTTTTACATCTATAACTCCATAATACAATGTGATTATGGTGAATACAAATAAAATTCAGCTTAAATATTTAATTTTAGTGATTTCCCATGTAGATATAAGTTATTTGTCATTCATTTATAGTATTTTAACTATGTGTCTTAGTAACGAAGAAACATGAAATTTGATAATAGCGAAGAAACATATTGAATATATTTACATCTAATTTACCATAATACAATGTGAAAATGGTAAATATCAACAAACGTTAGCTTGATTATTTATTTTAATTTTGACCTATATTATATAAAATATATTTCATGGATTATAGTCGTTTAACTTTGTTTTTTAGTTTGGAAAAACCTAAAATTTTGGGATGGATTAAAAAATAAAATATATTTAATTTTTTTACATTTAATATAGTCTATAATGTTTTTAGCTTAGTGATAAAAAAAGCTACAACTTTGCGATAGTGAAGAAAAATATTAAATATTTTTAGATGTAATATATCATAAGTCTATGTGAATACGATGAATATAAACAATATTGAGCTTGATTATTTAATTTTAATTGTTATGCATATGTATAAATTATGGGTCATTCATTTGTAGTCTCTTAACTTAGTTTCTTAGAGGTGAAGAAACCAAAATTTATGGTGATGGAGAAGAAGAAAAATATAGAAGTTTTTTACATCTATAACTCCATAATACAATGTGATTATGGTGAATACAAATAAAATTCAGCTTAAATATTTGATTTTAGTGATTTCCCATGTAGATATAAGTTATTTGTCATTCATTTATAGTCTTTTAACTATGTGTCTTAGTGACGAAGAAACATGAAATTTGATAATAGAGAAGAGACATATTGAATATATTTACATCTAATTTACCATAATTCAATGTGAAAATGGTAAATATCAACAAATGTTAGCTTGATTATTTATTTTAATTTTGACCTATATTGTATAAAATATATGTCGTAGACTATAGTCTTTTAACTTTGTTTTTTAGTGAGGAAAAACCTAAAATTTTGCGATGGAGTAGAAAAATAAAATACAATTAATTTTTTACATTTATTATAGTCTGTTATGTTTTTACCTTAGTGATAAAGAAATGCTAAAACTTTGGGATGGTGAATAAAAATATTGAATATTTTTATATGTAATATATCATAAATCTATGTGAATACGATGAATATAAACAATATTGAGCTTGATTATTTAATTTTAATTGTTATCCATATGTATAAATTATGGGTCATTCATTTGTAGTCTCTTCACTTAGTTTCTTAAGGGTGAAGAAACCAAAATTTTGGTGACGGAGAAGAAGAAAAATATAGAAATGTTTTACATATATTATACCATAATACAATGTGATTGTGGTGAATACAGATAACATTGAGCTTAAATAATTAATTTTAGTGATTACCCATGTAGATATAATTTATTTGTCATTCATTTATAGTCTTTTAAGTATGTGTCTTAGTGACGGAGAAACATGAAAGTTGATGATGGAGAAGAAACATATTGAATATATTTACATCTAATTTACCAAAATTAAATGTGAAAATGGTAAATATCAAAAAACGTTAGCTTGATTATTTATTTTAATTTTGACCTATATTATATAAAATATATTTCATGGATTATAGTCTTTTAACTTTGTTTTTTAGTTTGGAAAAACCTAAAATTTTGTGATGGATTAAAAAATAAAATACATTTAATTTTTTAGATTTACTATAGTCTATAATGTTTTTAGCTTAGTGATAAAAAAAGCTAAAACTTTGGGATAGTGAAGAAAAATATTAAATATTTTTAGATGTAATATATCATAAGTCAATGTGAATACGATGAATATAAACAATATTGAGCTTGATTATTTAATTTTAATTGTTATGCATATGTATAAATTATGGGTCATTCATTTGTAGTCTCTTAACTTAGTTTCTTAGAGGTGAAGAAACCAAAATTTATGGTGATGGAGAAGAAGAAAAATATAGAAGTTTTTTACATCTATAACTCCATAATACAATGTGATTATGGTGAATACAAATAAAATTCAGCTTAAATATTTAATTTTAGTGATTTCCCATGTAGATATAAGTTATTTGTCATTCATTTATAGTATTTTAACTATGTGTCTTAGTAACGAAGAAACATGAAATTTGATAATAGCGAAGAAACATATTGAATATATTTACATCTAATTTACCATAATACAATGTGAAAATGGTAAATATCAACAAACGTTAGCTTGATTATTTATTTTAATTTTGACCTATATTATATAAAATATATTTCATGGATTATAGTCGTTTAACTTTGTTTTTTAGTTTGGAAAAACCTAAAATTTTGGGATGGATTAAAAAATAAAATATATTTAATTTTTTTACATTTAATATAGTCTATAATGTTTTTAGCTTAGTGATAAAAAAAGCTACAACTTTGCGATAGTGAAGAAAAATATTAAATATTTTTAGATGTAATATATCATAAGTCTATGTGAATACGATGAATATAAACAATATTGAGCTTGATTATTTAATTTTAATTGTTATGCATATGTATAAATTATGGGTCATTCATTTGTAGTCTCTTAACTTAGTTTCTTAGAGGTGAAGAAACCAAAATTTATGGTGATGGAGAAGAAGAAAAATATAGAAGTTTTTTACATCTATAACTCCATAATACAATGTGATTATGGTGAATACAAATAAAATTCAGCTTAAATATTTGATTTTAGTGATTTCCCATGTAGATATAAGTTATTTGTCATTCATTTATAGTCTTTTAACTATGTGTCTTAGTGACGAAGAAACATGAAATTTGATAATAGAGAAGAGACATATTGAATATATTTACATCTAATTTACCATAATTCAATGTGAAAATGGTAAATATCAACAAATGTTAGCTTGATTATTTATTTTAATTTTGACCTATATTGTATAAAATATATGTCGTAGACTATAGTCTTTTAACTTTGTTTTTTAGTGAGGAAAAACCTAAAATTTTGCGATGGAGTAGAAAAATAAAATACAATTAATTTTTTACATTTATTATAGTCTGTTATGTTTTTACCTTAGTGATAAAGAAATGCTAAAACTTTGGGATGGTGAATAAAAATATTGAATATTTTTATATGTAATATATCATAAATCTATGTGAATACGATGAATATAAACAATATTGAGCTTGATTATTTAATTTTAATTGTTATCCATATGTATAAATTATGGGTCATTCATTTGTAGTCTCTTCACTTAGTTTCTTAAGGGTGAAGAAACCAAAATTTTGGTGACGGAGAAGAAGAAAAATATAGAAATGTTTTACATATATTATACCATAATACAATGTGATTGTGGTGAATACAGATAACATTGAGCTTAAATAATTAATTTTAGTGATTACCCATGTAGATATAATTTATTTGTCATTCATTTATAGTCTTTTAAGTATGTGTCTTAGTGACGGAGAAACATGAAAGTTGATGATGGAGAAGAAACATATTGAATATATTTACATCTAATTTACCAAAATTAAATGTGAAAATGGTAAATATCAAAAAACATTAGCTTGATTATTTATTTTAATTTTGACCTATATTATATAAAATATATTTCATGGATTATAGTCTTTTAACTTTGTTTTTTAGTTTGGAAAAACCTAAAATTTTGTGATGGATTAAAAAATAAAATACATTTAATTTTTTAGATTTACTATAGTCTATAATGTTTTTAGCTTAGTGATAAAAAAAGCTAAAACTTTGGGATAGTGAAGAAAAATATTAAATATTTTTAGATGTAACATATCATAAGTCAATGTGAATACGATGAATATAAACAATATTGAGCTTGATTATTTAATTTTAATTGTTATGCATATGTATAAATTATGGGTCATTCATTTGTAGTCTCTTAACTTAGTTTCTTAGAGGTGAAGAAACCAAAATTTATGGTGATGGAGAAGAAGAAAAATATAGAAGTTTTTTACATCTATAACTCCATAATACAATGTGATTATGGTGAATACAAATAAAATTCAGCTTAAATATTTAATTTTAGTGATTTCGCATGTAGATATAAGTTATTTGTCATTCATCTATAGTATTTTAACTATGTGTCTTAGTAACGAAGAAACATGAAATTTGATAATAGAGAAGAAACATATTGAATATATTTACATCTAATTTACCATAATACAATGTGAAAATGGTAAATATCAAAAAACGTTAGCTTGATTATTTATTTTAATTTTGACCTATATTGTATAAAATATATGTCATAGACTATAGTCTTTTAACTTTGTTTTTTAGTGAGGAAAAACCTAAAATTTTGCGATGGAGTAGAAAAATAAAATACAATTAATTTTTTACATTTATTATAGTCTGTTATGTTTTTACCTTAGTGATAAAGAAATGTTAAAACTTTGGGATGGTGAATAAAAATATTGAATATTTTTATATGTAATACATCATAAATCTATGTGAATACGATGAATATAAATAATATTGGGCTTGATTATTTAATTTTAATTGTTATGCATATGTATAAATTATGCGTCATTCATTTGTAGTCTCTTAACTTAGTTTCTTAGAGGTGAAGAAACCAAAATTTATGGTGATGGAGAAGAAGAAAAATATAGATGTTTTTTACATCTATAACTCCATAATACAATGTGATTATGGTGAATACAAATAAAATTCAGCTTAAATATTTGATTTTAGGGATTTCCCATGTAGATATAAGTTATTTGTCATTCATTTATAGTCTTTTAACTATGTGTCTTAGTGACGAAGAAACATGAAATTTGATAATAGAGAAGAAACATATTGAATATATTTACATCTAATTTACCATAATTCAATGTGAAAATGGTAAATATCAACAAACGTTAGCTTGATTATTTATTTTAATTTTGACCTATATTGTATAAAATATATGTCGTAGACTATAGTCTTTTAACTTTGTTTCTTAGTGCGGAAAAACCTAAAATTTTGCGATGGAGTAGAAAAATAAAATACAATAAATTTTTTACATTTATAATAGTCTGTTATGTTTTTACCTTAGTGATAAAGAATTGCTAAAACTTTGGGATGGTGAATAAAAATATTGTATATTTTTATATGTAATATATCATAAATCTATGTGAATACGATGAATATAAACAATATTGAGCTTGATTATTTAATTTTAATTGTTATCCATATGTATAAATTATGGGTCATTCATTTGTAGTCTCTTCACTTAGTTTCATAAGGGTGAAGAAACCAAAATTTTGGTGACGGATAAGAAGAAAAATATAGAAATGTTTTACATATATTATACCATAATACAATGTGATTGTGGTGAATACAGATAACATTGAGCTTAAATAATTAATTTTAGTGATTACCCATGTAGATATAATTTATTTGTCATTCATTTATAGTCTTTTAAGTATGTGTCTTAGTGACGGAGAAACATGAAAGTTGATGATGGAGAAGAAACATATTGAATATATTTACATCTAATTTACCAAAATTAAATGTGAAAATGGTAAATATCAAAAAACGTTAGCTTGATTATTTATTTTAATTTTGACCTATATTATATAAAATATATTTCATGGATTATAGTCTTTTAACTTTGTTTTTTAGTTTGGAAAAACCTAAAATTTTGTGATGGATTAAAAAATAAAATACATTTAATTTTATAGATTTACTATAGTCTATAATGTTTTTAGCTTAGTGATAAAAAAAGCTAAAACTTTGGGATAGTGAAGAAAAATATTAAATATTTTTAGATGTAACATATCATAAGTCAATGTGAATACGATGAATATAAACAATATTGAGCTTGATTATTTAATTTTAATTGTTATGCATATGTATAAATTATGGGTCATTCATTTGTAGTCTCTTAACTTAGTTTCTTAGAGGTGAAGAAACCAAAATTTATGGTGATGGAGAAGAAGAAAAATATAGAAGTTTTTTACATCTATAACTCCATAATACAATGTGATTATGGTGAATACAAATAAAATTCAGCTTAAATATTTAATTTTAGTGATTTCGCATGTAGATATAAGTTATTTGTCATTCATCTATAGTATTTTAACTATGTGTCTTAGTAACGAAGAAACATGAAATTTGATAATAGAGAAGAAACATATTGAATATATTTACATCTAATTTACCATAATACAATGTGAAAATGGTAAATATCAAAAAACGTTAGCTTGATTATTTATTTTAATTTTGACCTATATTGTATAAAATATATGTCATAGACTATAGTCTTTTAACTTTGTTTTTTAGTGAGGAAAAACCTAAAATTTTGCGATGGAGTAGAAAAATAAAATACAATTAATTTTTTACATTTATTATAGTCTGTTATGTTTTTACCTTAGTGATAAAGAAATGTTAAAACTTTGGGATGGTGAATAAAAATATTGAATATTTTTATATGTAATACATCATAAATCTATGTGAATACGATGAATATAAATAATATTGGGCTTGATTATTTAATTTTAATTGTTATGCATATGTATAAATTATGCGTCATTCATTTGTAGTCTCTTAACTTAGTTTCTTAGAGGTGAAGAAACCAAAATTTATGGTGATGGAGAAGAAGAAAAATATAGATGTTTTTTACATCTATAACTCCATAATACAATGTGATTATGGTGAATACAAATAAAATTCAGCTTAAATATTTGATTTTAGGGATTTCCCATGTAGATATAAGTTATTTGTCATTCATTTATAGTCTTTTAACTATGTGTCTTAGTGACGAAGAAACATGAAATTTGATAATAGAGAAGAAACATATTGAATATATTTACATCTAATTTACCATAATTCAATGTGAAAATGGTAAATATCAACAAACGTTAGCTTGATTATTTATTTTAATTTTGACCTATATTGTATAAAATATATGTCGTAGACTATAGTCTTTTAACTTTGTTTCTTAGTGCGGAAAAACCTAAAATTTTGCGATGGAGTAGAAAAATAAAATACAATAAATTTTTTACATTTATAATAGTCTGTTATGTTTTTACCTTAGTGATAAAGAATTGCTAAAACTTTGGGATGGTGAATAAAAATATTGTATATTTTTATATGTAATATATCATAAATCTATGTGAATACGATGAATATAAACAATATTGAGCTTGATTATTTAATTTTAATTGTTATCCATATGTATAAATTATGAGTCATTCATTTGTAGTCTCTTCACTTAGTTTCTTAAGGGTAAAGAAACCAAAATTTTGGTGATGGAGAAGAAGAAAAATATAGAAATGTTTTACATATATTATACCATAATACAATGTGATTGTGGTGAATACAGATAACATTGAGCTTAAATAATTAATTTTAGTGATTACCCATGTAGATATAATTTATTTGTCATTCATTTATAGTCTTTTAAGTATGTGTCTTAGTGACGAAGAAACATGAAATTTGATAATAGAGAAGAGACATATTGAATATATTTGCATCTAATTTACCATAATTCAATGTGAAAATGGTAAATATCAACAAATGTTAGCTTGATTATTTATTTTAATTTTGACCTATATTGTATAAAATATATGTCGTAGACTATAGTCTTTTAACTTTGTTTTTTAGTGAGGAAAAACCTAAAATTTTGCGATGGAGTAGAAAAATAAAATACAATTAATTTTTTACATTTATTATAGTCTGTTATGTTTTTACCTTAGTGATAAAGAAATGCTAAAACTTTGGGATGGTGAATAAAAATATTGAATATTTTTATATGTAATATATCATAAATCTATGTGAATACGATGAATATAAACAATATTGAGCTTGATTATTTAATTTTAATTGTTATCCATATGTATAAATTATGGGTCATTCATTTGTAGTCTCTTCACTTAGTTTCTTAAGGGTGAAGAAACCAAAATTTTGGTGACGGAGAAGAAGAAAAATATAGAAATGTTTTACATATATTATACCATAATACAATGTGATTGTGGTGAATACAGATAACATTGAGCTTAAATAATTAATTTTAGTGATTACCCATGTAGATATAATTTATTTGTCATTCATTTATAGTCTTTTAAGTATGTGTCTTAGTGACGGAGAAACATGAAAGTTGATGATGGAGAAGAAACATATTGAATATATTTACATCTAATTTACCAAAATTAAATGTGAAAATGGTAAATATCAAAAAACGTTAGCTTGATTATTTATTTTAATTTTGACCTATATTATATAAAATATATTTCATGGATTATAGTCTTTTAACTTTGTTTTTTAGTTTGGAAAAACCTAAAATTTTGTGATGGATTAAAAAATAAAATACATTTAATTTTTTAGATTTACTATAGTCTATAATGTTTTTAGCTTAGTGATAAAAAAAGCTAAAACTTTGGGATAGTGAAGAAAAATATTAAATATTTTTAGATGTAACATATCATAAGTCAATGTGAATACGATGAATATAAACAATATTGAGCTTGATTATTTAATTTTAATTGTTATGCATATGTATAAATTATGGGTCATTCATTTGTAGTCTCTTAACTTAGTTTCTTAGAGGTGAAGAAACCAAAATTTATGGTGATGGAGAAGAAGAAAAATATAGAAGTTTTTTACATCTATAACTCCATAATACAATGTGATTATGGTGAATACAAATAAAATTCAGCTTAAATATTTAATTTTAGTGATTTCGCATGTAGATATAAGTTATTTGTCATTCATCTATAGTATTTTAACTATGTGTCTTAGTAACGAAGAAACATGAAATTTGATAATAGAGAAGAAACATATTGAATATATTTACATCTAATTTACCATAATACAATGTGAAAATGGTAAATATCAAAAAACGTTAGCTTGATTATTTATTTTAATTTTGACCTATATTGTATAAAATATATGTCATAGACTATAGTCTTTTAACTTTGTTTTTTAGTGAGGAAAAACCTAAAATTTTGCGATGGAGTAGAAAAATAAAATACAATTAATTTTTTACATTTATTATAGTCTGTTATGTTTTTACCTTAGTGATAAAGAAATGTTAAAACTTTGGGATGGTGAATAAAAATATTGAATATTTTTATATGTAATACATCATAAATCTATGTGAATACGATGAATATAAATAATATTGGGCTTGATTATTTAATTTTAATTGTTATGCATATGTATAAATTATGCGTCATTCATTTGTAGTCTCTTAACTTAGTTTCTTAGAGGTGAAGAAACCAAAATTTATGGTGATGGAGAAGAAGAAAAATATAGATGTTTTTTACATCTATAACTCCATAATACAATGTGATTATGGTGAATACAAATAAAATTCAGCTTAAATATTTGATTTTAGGGATTTCCCATGTAGATATAAGTTATTTGTCATTCATTTATAGTCTTTTAACTATGTGTCTTAGTGACGAAGAAACATGAAATTTGATAATAGAGAAGAAACATATTGAATATATTTACATCTAATTTACCATAATTCAATGTGAAAATGGTAAATATCAACAAACGTTAGCTTGATTATTTATTTTAATTTTGACCTATATTGTATAAAATATATGTCGTAGACTATAGTCTTTTAACTTTGTTTCTTAGTGCGGAAAAACCTAAAATTTTGCGATGGAGTAGAAAAATAAAATACAATAAATTTTTTACATTTATAATAGTCTGTTATGTTTTTACCTTAGTGATAAAGAATTGCTAAAACTTTGGGATGGTGAATAAAAATATTGTATATTTTTATATGTAATATATCATAAATCTATGTGAATACGATGAATATAAACAATATTGAGCTTGATTATTTAATTTTAATTGTTATCCATATGTATAAATTATGAGTCATTCATTTGTAGTCTCTTCACTTAGTTTCTTAAGGGTAAAGAAACCAAAATTTTGGTGATGGAGAAGAAGAAAAATATAGAAATGTTTTACATATATTATACCATAATACAATGTGATTGTGGTGAATACAGATAACATTGAGCTTAAATAATTAATTTTAGTGATTACCCATGTAGATATAATTTATTTGTCATTCATTTATAGTCTTTTAAGTATGTGTCTTAGTGACGGAGAAACATGAAATTTGATAATAGAGAAGAGACATATTGAATATATTTGCATCTAATTTACCATAATTCAATGTGAAAATGGTAAATATCAACAAATGTTAGCTTGATTATTTATTTTAATTTTGACCTATATTGTATAAAATATATGTCGTAGACTATAGTCTTTTAACTTTGTTTTTTAGTGAGGAAAAACCTAAAATTTTGCGATGGAGTAGAAAAATAAAATACAATTAATTTTTTACATTTATTATAGTCTGTTATGTTTTTACCTTAGTGATAAAGAAATGCTAAAACTTTGGGATGGTGAATAAAAATATTGAATATTTTTATATGTAATATATCATAAATCTATGTGAATACGATGAATATAAACAATATTGAGCTTGATTATTTAATTTTAATTGTTATCCATATGTATAAATTATGGGTCATTCATTTGTAGTCTCTTCACTTAGTTTCTTAAGGGTGAAGAAACCAAAATTTTGGTGACGGAGAAGAAGAAAAATATAGAAATGTTTTACATATATTATACCATAATACAATGTGATTGTGGTGAATACAGATAACATTGAGCTTAAATAATTAATTTTAGTGATTACCCATGTAGATATAATTTATTTGTCATTCATTTATAGTCTTTTAAGTATGTGTCTTAGTGACGGAGAAACATGAAAGTTGATGATGGAGAAGAAACATATTGAATATATTTACATCTAATTTACCAAAATTAAATGTGAAAATAGTAAATATCAAAAAACATTAGCTTGATTATTTATTTTAATTTTGACCTATATTATATAAAATATATTTCATGGATTATAGTCTTTTAACTTTGTTTTTTAGTTTGGAAAAACCTAAAATTTTGTGATGGATTAAAAAATAAAATACATTTAATTTTTTAGATTTACTATAGTCTATAATGTTTTTAGCTTAGTGATAAAAAAAGCTAAAACTTTGGGATAATGAAGAAAAATATTAAATATTTTTAGATGTAACATATCATAAGTCAATGTGAATACGATGAATATAAACAATATTGAGCTTGATTATTTAATTTTAATTGTTATGCATATGTATAAATTATGGGTCATTCATTTGTAGTCTCTTAACTTAGTTTCTTAGAGGTGAAGAAACCAAAATTTATGGTGATGGAGAAGAAGAAAAATATAGAAGTTTTTTACATCTATAACTCCATAATACAATGTGATTATGGTGAATACAAATAAAATTCAGCTTAAATATTTAATTTTAGTGATTTCGCATGTAGATATAAGTTATTTGTCATTCATCTATAGTATTTTAACTATGTGTCTTAGTAACGAAGAAACATGAAATTTGATAATAGAGAAGAAACATATTGAATATATTTACATCTAATTTACCATAATACAATGTGAAAATGGTAAATATCAAAAAACGTTAGCTTGATTATTTATTTTAATTTTGACCTATATTGTATAAAATATATGTCATAGACTATAGTCTTTTAACTTTGTTTTTTAGTGAGGAAAAACCTAAAATTTTGCGATGGAGTAGAAAAATAAAATACAATTAATTTTTTACATTTATTATAGTCTGTTATGTTTTTACCTTAGTGATAAAGAAATGTTAAAACTTTGGGATGGTGAATAAAAATATTGAATATTTTTATATGTAATACATCATAAATCTATGTGAATACGATGAATATAAATAATATTGGGCTTGATTATTTAATTTTAATTGTTATGCATATGTATAAATTATGCGTCATTCATTTGTAGTCTCTTAACTTAGTTTCTTAGAGGTGAAGAAACCAAAATTTATGGTGATGGAGAAGAAGAAAAATATAGATGTTTTTTACATCTATAACTCCATAATACAATGTGATTATGGTGAATACAAATAAAATTCAGCTTAAATATTTGATTTTAGGGATTTCCCATGTAGATATAAGTTATTTGTCATTCATTTATAGTCTTTTAACTATGTGTCTTAGTGACGAAGAAACATGAAATTTGATAATAGAGAAGAAACATATTGAATATATTTACATCTAATTTACCATAATTCAATGTGAAAATGGTAAATATCAACAAACGTTAGCTTGATTATTTATTTTAATTTTGACCTATATTGTATAAAATATATGTCGTAGACTATAGTCTTTTAACTTTGTTTCTTAGTGCGGAAAAACCTAAAATTTTGCGATGGAGTAGAAAAATAAAATACAATAAATTTTTTACATTTATAATAGTCTGTTATGTTTTTACCTTAGTGATAAAGAATTGCTAAAACTTTGGGATGGTGAATAAAAATATTGTATATTTTTATATGTAATATATCATAAATCTATGTGAATACGATGAATATAAACAATATTGAGCTTGATTATTTAATTTTAATTGTTATCCATATGTATAAATTATGAGTCATTCATTTGTAGTCTCTTCACTTAGTTTCTTAAGGGTAAAGAAACCAAAATTTTGGTGATGGAGAAGAAGAAAAATATAGAAATGTTTTACATATATTATACCATAATACAATGTGATTGTGGTGAATACAGATAACATTGAGCTTAAATAATTAATTTTAGTGATTACCCATGTAGATATAATTTATTTGTCATTCATTTATAGTCTTTTAAGTATGTGTCTTAGTGACGAAGAAACATGAAATTTGATAATAGAGAAGAGACATATTGAATATATTTGCATCTAATTTACCATAATTCAATGTGAAAATGGTAAATATCAACAAATGTTAGCTTGATTATTTATTTTAATTTTGACCTATATTGTATAAAATATATGTCGTAGACTATAGTCTTTTAACTTTGTTTTTTAGTGAGGAAAAACCTAAAATTTTGCGATGGAGTAGAAAAATAAAATACAATTAATTTTTTACATTTATTATAGTCTGTTATGTTTTTACCTTAGTGATAAAGAAATGCTAAAACTTTGGGATGGTGAATAAAAATATTGAATATTTTTATATGTAATATATCATAAATCTATGTGAATACGATGAATATAAACAATATTGAGCTTGATTATTTAATTTTAATTGTTATCCATATGTATAAATTATGGGTCATTCATTTGTAGTCTCTTCACTTAGTTTCTTAAGGGTGAAGAAACCAAAATTTTGGTGACGGAGAAGAAGAAAAATATAGAAATGTTTTACATATATTATACCATAATACAATGTGATTGTGGTGAATACAGATAACATTGAGCTTAAATAATTAATTTTAGTGATTACCCATGTAGATATAATTTATTTGTCATTCATTTATAGTCTTTTAAGTATGTGTCTTAGTGACGGAGAAACATGAAAGTTGATGATGGAGAAGAAACATATTGAATATATTTACATCTAATTTACCAAAATTAAATGTGAAAATGGTAAATATCAAAAAACGTTAGCTTGATTATTTATTTTAATTTTGACCTATATTATATAAAATATATTTCATGGATTATAGTCTTTTAACTTTGTTTTTTAGTTTGGAAAAACCTAAAATTTTGTGATGGATTAAAAAATAAAATACATTTAATTTTTTAGATTTACTATAGTCTATAATGTTTTTAGCTTAGTGATAAAAAAAGCTAAAACTTTGGGATAGTGAAGAAAAATATTAAATATTTTTAGATGTAATATATCATAAGTCAATGTGAATACGATGAATATAAACAATATTGAGCTTGATTATTTAATTTTAATTGTTATGCATATGTATAAATTATGGGTCATTCATTTGTAGTCTCTTAACTTAGTTTCTTAGAGGTGAAGAAACCAAAATTTATGGTGATGGAGAAGAAGAAAAATATAGAAGTTTTTTACATCTATAACTCCATAATACAATGTGATTATGGTGAATACAAATAAAATTCAGCTTAAATATTTAATTTTAGTGATTTCGCATGTAGATATAAGTTATTTGTCATTCATCTATAGTATTTTAACTATGTGTCTTAGTAACGAAGAAACATGAAATTTGATAATAGAGAAGAAACATATTGAATATATTTACATCTAATTTACCATAATACAATGTGAAAATGGTAAATATCAAAAAACGTTAGCTTGATTATTTATTTTAATTTTGACCTATATTGTATAAAATATATGTCATGGACTATAGTCTTTTAACTTTGTTTTTTAGTGAGGAAAAACCTAAAATTTTGCAATGGAGTAGAAAAATAAAATACAATTAATTTTTTACATTTATTATAGTCTGTTATGTTTTTACCTTAGTGATAAAGAAATGTTAAAACTTTGGGATGGTGAATAAAAATATTGAATATTTTTATATGTAATACATCATAAATCTATGTGAATACGATGAATATAAATAATATTGAGCTTGATTATTTAATTTTAATTGTTATGCATATGTATAAATTATGCGTCATTCATTTGTAGTCTCTTAACTTAGTTTCTTAGAGGTGAAGAAACCAAAATTTATGGTGATGGAGAAGAAGAAAAATATAGATGTTTTTTACATCTATAACTCCATAATACAATGTGATTATGGTGAATACAAATAAAATTCAGCTTAAATATTTGATTTTAGGGATTTCCCATGTAGATATAAGTTATTTGTCATTCATTTATAGTCTTTTAACTATGTGTCTTAGTGACGAAGAAACATGAAATTTGATAATAGAGAAGAAACATATTGAATATATTTACATCTAATTTACCATAATTCAATGTGAAAATGGTAAATATCAACAAACGTTAGCTTGATTATTTATTTTAATTTTGACCTATGTTGTATAAAATATATGTCGTAGACTATAGTCTTTTAACTTTGTTTCTTAGTGCGGAAAAACCTAAAATTTTGCGATGGAGTAGAAAAATAAAATACAATAAATTTTTTACATTTATAATAGTCTGTTATGTTTTTACCTTAGTGATAAAGAATTGCTAAAACTTTGGGATGGTGAATAAAAATATTGTATATTTTTATATGTAATATATCATAAATCTATGTGAATACGATGAATATAAACAATATTGAGCTTGATTATTTAATTTTAATTGTTATCCATATGTATAAATTATGAGTCATTCATTTGTAGTCTCTTCACTTAGTTTCTTAAGGGTAAAGAAACCAAAATTTTGGTGATGGAGAAGAAGAAAAATATAGAAATGTTTTACATATATTATACCATAATACAATGTGATTGTGGTGAATACAGATAACATTGAGCTTAAATAATTAATTTTAGTGATTACCCATGTAGATATAATTTATTTGTCATTCATTTATAGTCTTTTAAGTATGTGTCTTAGTGACGAAGAAACATGAAAGTTGATGATGGAGAAGAAACATATTGAATATATTTACATCTAATTTACCATAATTCAATGTGAAAATGGTAAATATCAACAAATGTTAGCTTGATTATTTATTTTAATTTTGACCTATATTGTATAAAATATATGTCGTAGACTATAGTCTTTTAACTTTGTTTTTTAGTGAGGAAAAACCTAAAATTTTGCGATGGAGTAGAAAAATAAAATACAATTAATTTTTTACATTTATTATAGTCTGTTATGTTTTTACCTTAGTGATAAAGAAATGCTAAAACTTTGGGATGGTGAATAAAAATATTGAATATTTTTATATGTAATATATCATAAATCTATGTGAATACGATGAATATAAACAATATTGAGCTTGATTATTTAATTTTAATTGTTATCCATATGTATAAATTATGGGTCATTCATTTGTAGTCTCTTCACTTAGTTTCTTAAGGGTGAAGAAACCAAAATTTTGGTGA
The DNA here is from genome assembly GCA_963859935.3 of Lathyrus sativus. Classification (NCBI taxonomy): domain Eukaryota; kingdom Viridiplantae; phylum Streptophyta; class Magnoliopsida; order Fabales; family Fabaceae; genus Lathyrus; species Lathyrus sativus. Next base: position 3,097,249 of record CAWUDS030001307.1, on the reverse strand, counting down.
CGGAGAAGAAGAAAAATATAGAAATGTTTTACATATATTATACCATAATACAATGTGATTGTGGTGAATACAGATAACATTGAGCTTAAATAATTAATTTTAGTGATTACCCATGTAGATATAATTTATTTGTCATTCATTTATAGTCTTTTAAGTATGTGTCTTAGTGACGGAGAAACATGAAAGTTGATGATGGAGAAGAAACATATTGAATATATTTACATCTAATTTACCAAAATTAAATGTGAAAATGGTAAATATCAAAAAACGTTAGCTTGATTATTTATTTTAATTTTGACCTATATTATATAAAATATATTTCATGGATTATTGTCTTTTAACTTTGTTTTTTAGTTTGGAAAAACCTAAAATTTTGTGATGGATTAAAAAATAAAATACATTTAATTTTTTAGATTTACTATAGTCTATAATGTTTTTAGCTTAGTGATAAAAAAAGCTAAAACTTTGGGATAGTGAAGAAAAATATTAAATATTTTTATATGTAATACATCATAAATCTATGTGAATACGATGAATATAAATAATATTGAGCTTGATTATTTAATTTTAATTGTTATGCATATGTATAAATTATGCGTCATTCATTTGTAGTCTCTTAACTTAGTTTCTTAGAGGTGAAGAAACCAAAATTTATGGTGATGGAGAAGAAGAAAAATATAGATGTTTTTTACATCTATAACTCCATAATACAATGTGATTATGGTGAATACAAATAAAATTCAGCTTAAATATTTGATTTTAGGGATTTCCCATGTAGATATAATTTATTTGTCATTCATTTATAGTCTTTTAAGTATGTGTCTTAGTGACGAAGAAACATGAAAGTTGATGATGGAGAAGAAACATATTGAATATATTTATATCTAATTTACCATAATTAAATGTGAAAATGGTAAATATCAAAAAACGTTAGCTTGATTATTTATTTTAATTTTGACCTATATTATATAAAATATATTTCATGGATAGTCTTTTAACTCTGCTTTTTAGTGGGGAAAAACATAAAATTATGTGATGGAGTTGAAAAATAAAATTTAATTAATTTTTTACACATAGTTTAGTCCATTATGTTAGGTTCTTAGTGATGAAAAAAATCTAAGACTTTGGGATGGTGAAGAAAAAACCTAAAATGTTTGTCATTCATTTATAGTGTTTTAACGTTGTGGCTAACTGACGAAGAAACATGAAATTTTGTGACGGAGAAGAAACATGTTGAACATAATTACATCTAATTTACCATAATTCAATGTGAAAAAGGTAAATATAAATATGTTTGAGCTTAATTATTTAATTTTAATTTTTACATATATTATATAAAATATATGGCATGGATTATAATCTTTTAACTCTGTTTTTTAGTGTGGAAAAACCTAAAATTTTGTGATGGAGTTGAAAAATAAAATTTAATTATTTTTTTACACCTACTGTAGTCTATTATGTTTGGTTCTTAGTGATGAAAAAACCTAAGACTTTGGGATGGTGAAGAAAAAACCTAAAATATTTGTCATTCATTTATAGTCTTTTAACGCTGTGGCTAACTGACGAAGAAACATGAAATTTTGTGACGGAGAAGAAACATGTTGAACATAATTACATCTAATTTACCATAATTCAATGTGAAGAAGGTAAATATAAATATGTTTGAGCTTAATTATTTAATTTTAATTTTTACCTATATTATATAAAATATATGGCATGGATTATAGTCTTTTAACTCTGTTTTTTAATGGGGAAAAACCTAAAACTTTGTGATGGAGCTGAATAATAAAATTTAAGTATTTTTTTACACCTACTGTAGTCTATTATGTTTGGTTCTTAGTGATGAAAAAAATCTAATACTTTGGGATGGTGAAGAAAAAACCTAAAATATTTGTCATTCATTTATAGTGTTTTAACGCTGTGGCTAACTGACGAAGAAACATGAAATTTTGTGACGGAGAAGAATCATATTGAACATATTTACATCTAATTTACCATAATTCAATGTGAAAAAGGTAAATATAAATAAGTTTGAGCTTAATTATTTAATTTTTATTTTTACCAATATTATATAAAATTTATGTCATGGATTATAGTCTTTTAACTCTGCTTTTTAGTGGGGAAAAACATAAAATTATGTGATGGAGTTGAAAAATAAAATTTAATTAATTTTTTACACCTAGTATAGTCTATTATGTTTGGTTCTTAGTGATGAAAAAAATCTAATACTTTGGGATGGTGAAGAAAAAACCTAAATTATTTCTCATTCATTTATAGTCTTTTAACTCTCTGGCTTACTGACGAAGAAACATGAAATTTTGTGATGGAGAAGAAACATATTGAACATATTTACATCTAATTTACCATAATTTGATGTGAAAAAGGTAAATATATATAAGTTTTAGCTTAATCATTTAGTGTTAGTTTTTACCTATATTATATAAAATATATGGCATGGATTATAGTCTTTTAACTCTATTTTTTAGTGTGGAAAAACCTAAAATTTTATGATGGAGTTGAAAAATAAATTTTAATTATTTTTTTGCACCTAGTATAGTCTATTATGTTTGGTTCTTAGTGATGAAAAAAATCTAAGACTTTGGGATGGTGAAGAAAAAACCTAAAATATTTGTCATTCATTTATAGTCTTTTAACATTGTGGCTAACTGACGAAGAAACATGAAATTTTGTGACGGAGAAGAAACATGTTGAACATATTTACATCTAATTTACCATAATTGAATTTGAAAAAGGTAAATATAAATGACTTTGAGCTTAATTATTTAATGTTAATTTTTACCTACGTTATATAAAATATATGGCATGGATTATAGTCTTTTAACTCTGTTTTTTAGTGGGGAAAAACCTAAAATTATGTGATGTAGTTGAAAAATAAAATTTAATTAATTTTTTACACCTAGTATAGTCTATTATGTTTGGTTCTTAGTGATGAAAAAACCTAAGACATTGGGATGGTGAAGAAAAAACCTAAAATATTTGTCATTCATTTATAGTCTTTTAACGCTGTGGCTAACTGACGAAGAAACATGAAATTTTGTGACGGAGAAGAAACATATTGAACATAATTACATCTAATTTACCATAATTCAATGTGAAAAAGGTAAATATAAATAAGTTTGAGCTGAATTATTTAATGTTAATTTTTACCTATATTATATAAAATATATGGCATGGATTATAGTCTTTTAACATTATTTTTTAGTGGGGAAAAACCTAAAATTTTGTGATGGAGTTGAAAAATATAATTTAATTAATTTTTTAAACATAGTATAGTCTATTATGTTTGGTTCTTAGTGATGAAAAAACCTAAGACTTTGGGATGGTGAAGAAAAAACCTAAAATATTTGTCATTCATTTATAGTCTTTTAACGTTGTGGCTAACTGACGAAGAAACATGAAATTTTGTCAAGGAGAAGAAACATATTGAACATATTTACATCTAATTTACCATAATTCAATGTGAAAAAGGTAAATATAAATAAGTTTGAGCTTAATTGTTTAATTTTAATGTTTACCAATATTATATAAAATATATGTCATGGATTATAGACTTTTGACTATGTTTTTTAGTGGGGAAAAACCTAACATTTTGTGATGGAGTTGAAAAATAAAATTTAATTAATTTTTTACACCTAGTATAGTCTATTATGTTTGGTTCTTAGTGATGAAAAAAATCTAATACTTTGGGATGGTGAAGAAAAAACCTAAATTATTTGTCATTCATTTATAGTCTTTTAAATCTCTGGCTTACTGACGAAGAAACATGAAATTTTGTGATGGAGAAGAAACATATTGAACATATTTACATCTAATTTACCATAATTCAATTTGAAAAAGGTAAATATAAATAAGTTTGAGCTTAATTATTTAATTTTAATTTTTACCAATATTATATAAAATATATGTCATGGATTATAGTCTTTTAACTCTGTTTTTTAGTGGGGAAAAACCTAAAATTATGTGATGCAGTTGAAAAATAAAATTTAATTAATTTTTTACACATAGTTTAGTCCATTATGTTAGGTTCTTAGTGATGAAAAAAATCTATGACTTTGGGATGGTGAAGAAAAAACCTAAAATATTTGTCATTCATTTATAGTGTTTTAACGCTGTGGCTAACTGACGAAGAAACATGAAATTTTGTGACGGAGAAGAAACATATTGAACATAATTACATCTAATTTACCATAATTCAATGTGAAAAAGTTAAATATAAATAAGTTTGAGCTTAATTATTTAATGTTAATTTTTACCTATATTATATAAAATATATGGCATGGATTATAGTCTTTTAACTCTATTTTTTAGTGTGGAAAAACCAAAAATTTTATGACGGAGTTGAAAAATAAAATTTATTTATTTTTTTACACCTAGTATAGTCTATTATGTTTGGTTCTTAGTGATGAAAAAACCTAAGACTTTGGGATGGTGAAGAAAAAACCTAAAATATTTGTCATTCATTTATAGTCTTTTAACGCTGTGGCTAACTGACGAAGAAACATGAAATTTTGTCAAGGAGAAGAAACATGTTGAACATAATTACATCTAATTTACCATAATTCAATGTGAAAAAGGTAAATATAAATATGTTTGAGCTTAATTATTTAATTTTAATTTTTACCTATATTATATAAATTATATGGCATGGATTATAGTCTTTTAACTCTGTTTTTTAATGGGGAAAAACCTAAAATTTTTTGATGGAGCTGAAAAATAAAATTTAATTATTTTTTTACACCTACTGTAGTCTATTATGTTTGGTTCTTAGTGATGAAAAAACCTAAGACTTTCGGATGGAAAAGAAAAAACCTAAAATATTTGTCATTCATTTATAGTCTTTTAACGCTGTGGCTAACTGACGAAGAAACATGAAATTTTGTCAAGGAGAAGAAACATATTGAACATATTTACATCTAATTTACCATAATTCAATGTGAAAAAGGTAAATATAAATAATTTTGAGCTTAATTATTTAATTTTAATTTTTACCAATATTATATAAAATACATGTCATGGATTATAGACTTTTGACTATGTTTTTTAGTGGGGAAAAACCTAACATTTTGTGATGGAGTTGAAAAATAAAATTTAATTAATTTTTTACACCTAGTATAGTCTATTATGTTTAATTCTTAGTGATGAAAAAAATCTAATACTTTGGGATGGTGAAGAAAAAACCTAAATTATTTGTCATTCATTTATAGTCTTTTAACTCTCTGGCTTACTGACGAAGAAACATGAAATTTTGTGATGGAAAAGAAACATATTGAACATATTTACATCTAATTTACCATAATTCAATTTGAAAAAGGTAAATATAAATAAGTTTGAGCTTAATTATTTAATTTTAATTTTTACCAATATTATATAAAATATATGTCATGGATTATAGTCTTTTAACTCTGTTTTTTAGTGGGGAAAAACCTAAAATTATGTGATGCAGTTGAAAAATAAAATTTAATTAATTTTTTACACATAGTTTAGTCCATTATGTTAGGTTCTTAGTGATGAAAAAAATCTAAGACTTTGGGATGGTGAAGAAAAAACCTAAAATATTTGTCATTCATTTATAGTGTTTTAACGCTGTGGCTAACTGACGAAGAAACATGAAATTTTGTGATGGAGAAGAAATATATTGAACATATTTACATCTAATTTACCATAATTCAATGTGAAAAAGGTAAATATAAATAAGTTTGAGCTTAATTATTTAATTTTTATTTTTACCAATATTATATAAAATATATGTCATGGATTATAGTCTTTTAACTCTGTTTTTTAGTGGGGAAAAACGTAAACTTATGTGATGGAGTTGAAAAATAAAATTTAATTAATTTTTTACACATAGTTTATTCCATTATGTTAGGTTCTTAGTGATGAAAAAAATCTAAGACTTTGGGATGGTGAAGAAAAAACCTAAAATATTTGTCATTCATTTATAGTGTTTTAACGCTGTGGCTAACTGACGAAGAAACATGAAATTTTGTCAAGGAGAAGAAACATATGGAAAATATTTACATCTAATTTACCATAATTCAATGTGAAAAAGGTAAATATAAATATGTTTGAGCTTAATTATTTAATTTTAATTTTTACCAATATTATATAAATTATATGTCATGGATTATAGACTTTTGACTATGTTTTTTATTGGGGAAAAACCTAACATTTTGTGATGGAGTTGAAAAATAAAATTTAATTAATTTTTTACACCTAGTATAGTCTATTATGTTTGGTTCTTAGTGATGAAAAAAATCTAATACTTTGGGATGGTGAAGAAAAAACCTAAATTATTTGTCATTCATTTATAGTCTTTTAACTCTCTGGCTTACTGACGAAGAAACATGAAATTTTTGGATGGAGAAGAAACATATTGAACATATTTACATCTAATTTACCATAATTCAATTTGAAAAAGGTAAATATAAATAAGTTTGAGCTTAATTATTTAATTTTAATTTTTACCAATATTATATAAAATATATGGCATGGATTATAGTCTTTAACTCTATTTTTTAGTGGGGAAAAACCTAAAATTTTGTGATGGAGTTGAAAAATAAAATTTAATTATTTTTTTTACACATAGTGTAGTCCATTATGTTAGGTTCTTAGTGATGAAAAAAATCTAAAACTTTGGGATGGTGAAGAAAAAACCTAAAATATTTGTCATTCATTTATAGTCTTTTAACGCTGTGGCTAACTGACGAAGAAACATGAAGTTTTGTGACGGAGAAGAAACATATTGAACATAATTACATCTAATTTACCATAATTCAATGTGAAAAAGGTAAATATAAATAAGTTTGAGCTTAATTATTTAATGTTAATTGATACCTATATTATATAAAATACATGGCAAGGATTATCGTCTTTTAACTTTGTTTTTTAGTGGGGAAAAACCTAAAATTTTGTGATGGAGTTGAAAAATAAAATTTAATTAATTTTTTACACCTAGTATAGTCTATTATGTTTGGTTCTTAGTGATGAAAAAACCTAAGACTTTGGGATGGTGAAGAAAAAACCTAAAATATTTGTCATTCATTTATAGTCTTTTAACGCGATGGCTAACTGACGAAGAAACATGAAATTTTGTCAAGGAGAAGAAACATATGGAAAATATTTACATCTAATTTACCATAATTCAATGTGAAAAAGGTAAATATAAATATGTTTGAGCTTAATTATTTAATTTTAATTTTTACCTATATTATATAAATTATATGGCATGGATTATAGTCTTTTAACTCTGTTTTTTAATGGGGAAAAACCTAAAATTTTTTGATGGAGCTGAAAAATAAAATTTAATTATTTTTTTACACCTACTGTAGTCTATTATGTTTGGTTCTTAGTGATGAAAAAACCTAAGACTTTCGGATGGAAAAGAAAAAACCTAAAATATTTGTCATTCATTTATAGTCTTTTAACGCTGTGGCTAACTGACGAAGAAACATGAAATTTTGTCAAGGAGAAGAAACATATTGAACATATTTACATCTAATTTACCATAATTCAATGTGAAAAAGGTAAATATAAATAAGTTTGAGCTTAATTATTTAATTTTAATTTTTACCAATATTATATAAAATACATGTCATGGATTATAGACTTTTGACTATGTTTTTTAGTGGGGAAAAACCTAACATTTTGTGATGGAGTTGAAAAATAAAATTTAATTAATTTTTTACGCCTAGTATAGTCTATTATGTTTAATTCTTAGTGATGAAAAAAATCTAATACTTTGGGATGGTGAAGAAAAAACCTAAAATATTTGTCATTCATTTATAGTGTTTTAACGTTGTGGCTAACTGACGAAGAAACATGAAATTTTGTGACGGAGAAGAAACATATTGAACATAATTACATCTAATTTACCATAATTCAATGTGAAAAAGGTAAATATAAATAAGTTTGAGCTTAATTATTTAATGTTAATTTTTACCTATATTATATAAAATATATGGCATGGATTATAGTCTTTTAACTCTATTTTTTAGTGTGGAAAAACCTAAAATTTTATGACGGAGTTGAAAAATAAAATTTATTTATTTTTTTACACCTACTGTAGTCTATTATGTTTGGTTCTTAGTGATGAAAAAACCTAAGAATTTGGGATGGTGAAGAAAAAACCTAAAATATTTGTCATTCATTTATAGTCTTTTAACGCTGTGGCTAACTGACGAAGAAACATGAAATTTTGTGACGGAGAAGAAACATGTTGAACATAATTACATCTAATTTACCATAATTCAATGTGAAAAAGGTAAATATAAATATGTTTGAGCTTAATTATTTAATTTTAATTTTTACCTATATTATATAAAATATATGGCATGGATTATAGTCTTTTAACTCTGTTTTTTAGTGGGGAAAAACCTAAAATTTTGTGATGGAGCTGAAAAATAAAATTTAATTATTTTTTTACACCTACTGTAGTCTATTATGTTTGTTTCTTAGTGATGAACAAAATTTAATACTGTGGGATGGTGAAGAAAAAACCTAAAATATTTGTCATTCATTTATAGTGTTTTAACGTTGTGGCTAACTGACGAAGAAACATGAAATTTTGTGACGGAGAAGAAACATATCGAACATAATTACATCTAATTTACCATAATTCAATGTGAAAAAGGTAAATATATATAAGTTTGAGCTTAATTATTTAATGTTAGTTTTTACCTATATTATATAAAATATATGGCATTGATTATAGTCTTTTAACTCTATTTTTTAGTGGGGAAAAACCAAAAATTTTGTGATGGAGTTGAAAAATAAAATATAATTATTTTTTTGTGACGGAGAAGAAACATGTTGAACATAATTACATCTAATTTTTTACACATAGTTTAAAAATTATGTGATGGAGTTGAAAAATAAAATTTAATTAATTTTTTACACATAATTTAGTCCATTATGTTAGGTTCTTAGTGATGAAAAAAATCTAAGACTTTGGGATGGTGAAGAAAAAACCTAAAATATTTGTCATTCATTTATAGTGTTTTAACGCTGCGGCTAACTAATGAAGAAACATGAAATTTTGTGACGGAGAAGAAACATGTTGAACATAATTACATCTAATTTACCATAATTCAATGTGAAAAAGGTAAATATAAATATGTTTGAGCTTAATTATTTAATTTTAATATTTACCTATATTATATAAAATATATGGCATGGATTATAGTCTTTTAACTCTGTTTTTTAGTGGGGAAAAACCTAAAATTTTTTGATGGAGCTGAAAAATAAAATTTAATTATTTTTTTACACCTACTGTAGCCTATTATGTTTGGTTCTTAGTGATGAAAAAACCTAAGACTTTTGGATGGTAATTAAAAAACCTAAAATATTTGTCATTCATTTATAGTCTTTTAACGCTGTGGCTAACTGACGAAGAAACATGAAATTTTGTCAAGGAGAAGAAACATATTGAACATATTTACATCTAATTTACCATAATTCAATGTGAAAAAGGTAAATATAAATAAGTTTGAGCTTAATTATTTAATTTTAATTTTTACCAATATTATATAAAATATATGTCATGGATTATAGTCTTTTAACTCTGTTTTTTAGTGGGGAAAAACGTAAAATTATGTGATGGAGTTGAAAAATAAAATTTAATTAATTTTTTACACATAGTTTAGTCCATTATGTTAGGTTCTTAGTGATGAAAAAAATCTAAGACTTTGGGATGGTGAAGAAAAAACCTAAAATATTTGTCATTCATTTATAGTGTTTTAACGCTGTGGCTAACTGACGAAGAATCATGAAATTTTGTGACGGAGAAGAAACATGTTGAACATAATTACATCTAATTTACCATAATTCATGTGAAAAGGGTAAATATAAATATGTTTGAGCTTAATTATTTAATTTTAATTTTTACCTATATTATATAAAATATATGGCATGGATTATAGTCTTTTAACTCTGTTTTTTAGTGTGGAAAAACCTAAAATTTTATGACGGAGTTGAAAAATAAAATTTATTTATTTTTTTACACCTACTGTAGTCTATTATGTTTGGTTCTTTGTGATGAAAAAACCTAAGACTTTGGGATGGTGAATAAAAAACCTAAAATATTTGTCATTCATTTATAGTCTTTTAACGCTGTGGCTAACTGACGAAGAAACATGAAATTTTGTGACGGAGAAGAAACATGTTGAACATAATTACATCTAATTTACCATAATTCAATGTGAAAAAGGTAAATATAAATATGTTTGAGCTTAATTATTTAATTTTAATTTTTACCTATATTATATAAAATATATGGCATGGATTATAGTCTTTTAACTCTGTTTTTTACTGGGGAAAAACCTAAAATTTTGTGATGGAGCTGAAAAATAAAATTTAATTATTCTTTTACACCTACTGTAGTCTATTATGTTTGGTTCTTAGTGATGAAAAAATTTAATACTGTGGGATGGTGAAGAAAAAACCTAAATTATTTGTCATTCATTTATAGTCTTTTAACTCTCTGGCTTACTGACGAAGAAACATGAAATTTTGTGATGGAGAAGAAACATATTGAACATATTTACATCTAATTTACCATAATTCAATGTGAAAAAGGTAAATATAAATAAGTTTGAGCTTAATTATTTAATTTTTATTTTTACCAATATTATATAAAATATATGTCATGGATTATAGTCTTTTAACTCTGTTTTTTAGTGGGGAAAAACGTAAAATTATGTGATGGAGTTGAAAAATAAAATATATTGAATTTTTTACACATAGTTTAGTCCATTATGTTAGGTTCTTAGTGATGAAAAAAATCTATGACTTTGGGATGGTGAAGAAAAAACCTAAAATATTTGTCATTCATTTATAGTGTTTTAACGCTGTGGCTAACTGACGAAGAAACATGAAATTTTGTGACGGAGAAGAAACATATTGAACATAATTACATCTAATTTACCATAATTCAATGTGAAAAAGGTAAATATAAATAAGTTTGAGCTTAATTATTTAATGTTAATTTTTACCTATATGGCATGGATTATAGTCTTTTAACTCTATTTTTTAGTGTGGAAAAACCTAAAATTTTATGACGGAGTTGAAAAATAAAATTCAATCGTTTTTTTACACCTACTGTAGTCTATTATGTTTGGTTCTTAGTGATGAAAAAACCTAAGACTTTGGGATGGTGAAGAAAAAACCTAAAATATTTGTCATTCATTTATAGTCTTTTAACGCTGTGGCTAACTGACGAAGAAACATGAAATTTTGTGACGGAGAAGAAACATGTTGAACATAATTACATCTAATTTACCATAATTCAATGTGAAAAAGGTAAATATAAATATGTTTGAGCTTAATTATTTAATTTTAATTTTTACCTATATTATATAAAATATATGGCATGGATTATAGTCTTTTAACTCTGTTTTTTAGTGGGGAAAAACCTAAAATTTTGTGATGGATCTGAAAAATAAAATTTAATTATTTTTTTACACCTACTGTAGTCTATTATGTTTGGTTCTTAGTGATGAAAAAAATTTAATAAATTGGGATGGTGAAGAAAAAACCTAAATTATTTGTCATTCATTTATAGTCTTTTAACTCTCTGGCTTACTGACGAAGAAACATGAAATTTTGTGATGGAGAAGAAACATATTGAACATATTTACATCTAATTTACCATAATTCAATGTGAAAAAGGTAAATATAATTAATTTTGAGCTTAATTATTTAATTTTTATTTTTACCAATATTATATAAAATATATGTCATGGATTATAGTCTTTTAACTCTGTTTTTTAGTGGGGAAAAACGTAAAATTATGTGATGGAGTTGAAAAATAAAATATAATTAATTTTTTACACATAGTTTAGTCCATTATGTTAGGTTCTTAGTGATGAAAAAAATCTATGACTTTGGGATGGTGAAGAAAAAACCTAAAATATTTGTCATTCATTTATAGTGTTTTAACGCTGTGGCTAACTGACGAAGAAACATGAAATTTTGTGACGGAGAAGAAACATATTGAACATAATTACATCTAATTTACCATAAGTCTATGTGAAAAAGGTAAATATAAATAAGTTTGAGCTTAATTATTTAATGTTAATTTTTACCTATATTATATAAAATATATGGCATGGATTATAGTCTTTTAACTCTATTTTTTAGTGTGGAAAAACCTAAAATTTTATGACGGAGTTGAAAAATAAAATTTATTTATTTTTTTACACCTACTGTAGTCTATTATGTTTTGTTCTTTGTGATGAAAAAACCTAAGACTTTGGGATGGTGAAGAAAAAACCTAAAATATTTGTCATTCATTTATAGTCTTTTAACGCTGTGGCTAACTGACGAAGAAACATGAAATTTTGTGACGGAGAAGAAACATGTTGAACATAATTACATCTAATTTACCATAATTCAATGTGAAAAAGGTAAATATAAATATGTTTGAGCTTAATTATTTAATTTTAATTTTTACCTATATTATATAAAATATATGGCATGGATTATAGTCTTTTAACTCTATTTTTTAGTGGGGAAAAACCTAAAATTTTGTGATGGAGCTGAAAAATAAAATTTAATTATTTTTTTACACCTACTGTAGTCTATTATGTTTGGTTCTTAGTGATGAAAAAAATTTAATACTTTGGGATGGTGAAGAAAAAACCTAAATTATTTGCCATTCATTTATAGTCTTTTAACTCTTTGGCTTACTAACGAAGAAACATGAAATATTGTGATGGAGAAGAAACATATTGAACATATTTACATCTAATTTACCATAATTCAATGTGAAAAAGGTAAATATAAATAAGTTTGAGCTTAATTATTTAATTTTTATTTTTACCAATATTATATAAAATATATGTCATGGATTATAGTCTTTTAACTCTGTTTTTTAGTGGGGAAAAACGTAAAATTATGTGATGGAGTTGAAAAATAAAATATAATTAATTTTTTACACATAGTTTAGTCCATTATGTTAGGTTCTTAGTGATGAAAAAAATCTATGACTTTGGGATGGTGAAGAAAAAACCTAAAATATTTGTCATTCATTTATAGTGTTTTAACGCTGTGGCTAACTGACGAAGAAACATGAAATTTTGTGACGGAGAAGAAACATATTGAACATAATTACATCTAATTTACCATAAGTCTATGTGAAAAAGGTAAATATAAATAAGTTTGAGCTTAATTATTTAATGTTAATTTTTACCTATATTATATAAAATATATGGCATGGATTATAGTCTTTTAACTCTATTTTTTAGTGTGGAAAAACCTAAAATTTTATGACGGAGTTGAAAAATAAAATTTATTTATTTTTTTACACCTACTGTAGTCTATTATGTTTTGTTCTTTGTGATGAAAAAACCTAAGACTTTGGGATGGTGAAGAAAAAACCTAAAATATTTGTCATTCATTTATAGTCTTTTAACGCTGTGGCTAACTGACGAAGAAACATGAAATTTTGTGACGGAGAAGAAACATGTTGAACATAATTACATCTAATTTACCATAATTCAATGTGAAAAAGGTAAATATAAATATGTTTGAGCTTAATTATTTAATTTTAATTTTTACCTATATTATATAAAATATATGGCATGGATTATAGTCTTTTAACTCTATTTTTTAGTGGGGAAAAACCTAAAATTTTGTGATGGAGCTGAAAAATAAAATTTAATTATTTTTTTACACCTACTGTAGTCTATTATGTTTGGTTCTTAGTGATGAAAAAAATTTAATACTTTGGGATGGTGAAGAAAAAACCTAAATTATTTGCCATTCATTTATAGTCTTTTAACTCTCTGGCTTACTAACGAAGAAACATGAAATATTGTGATGGAGAAGAAACATATTGAACATATTTACATCTAATTTACCATAATTCAATGTGAAAAAGGTAAATATAAATAAGTTTGAGCTTAATTATTTAATTTTTATTTTTACCAATATTATATAAAATATATGTCATGGATTATAGTCTTTTAACTCTGTTTTTTAGTGGGGAAAAACGTAAAATTATGTGATGGAGTTGAAAAATAAAATATAATTAATTTTTTACACATAGTTTAGTCCATTATGTTAGGTTCTTAGTGATGAAAAAAATCTATGACTTTGGGATGGTGAAGAAAAAACCTAAAATATTTGTCATTCATTTATAGTGTTTTAACGCTGTGGCTAACTGACGAAGAAACATGAAATTTTGTGACGGAGAAGAAACATATTGAACATAATTACATCTAATTTACCATAATTCAATGTGAAAAAGGTAAATATAAATAAGTTTGAGCTTAATTATTTAATGTTAATTTTTACCTATATGGCATGGATTATAGTCTTTTAACTCTATTTTTTAGTGTGGAAAAACCTAAAATTTTATGACGGAGTTGAAAAATAAAATATAATCGTTTTTTTACACCTACTGTAGTCTATTATGTTTGGTTCTTAGTGATGAAAAAACCTAAGACTTTGGGATGGTGAAGAAAAAACCTAAAATATTTGTCATTCATTTATAGTCTTTTAACGCTGTGGCTAACTGACGAAGAAACATGAAATTTTGTGACGGAGAAGAAACATGTTGAACATAATTACATCTAATTTACCCTAATTCAATGTGAAAAAGGTAAATATAAATATGTTTGAGCTTAATTATTTAATTTTAATTTTTACCTATATTATATAAAATATATGGCATGGATTATAGTCTTTTAACTCTGTTTTTTAGTGGGGAAAAACCTAAAATTTTGTGATGGAGCTGAAAAATAAAATTTAATTATTTTTTTACACCTACTGTAGTCTATTATGTTTGGTTCTTAGTGATGAAAAAAATTTAATAAATTGGGATGGTGAAGAAAAAACCTAAATTATTTGTCATTCATTTATAGTCTTTTAACTCTCTGGCTTACTGACGAAGAAACATGAAATTTTGTGATGGAGAAGAAACATATTGAACATATTTACATCTAATTTACCATAATTCAATGTGAAAAAGGTAAATATAATTAATTTTGAGCTTAATTATTTAATTTTTATTTTTACCAATATTATGTAAAATATATGTCATGGATTATAGTCTTTTAACTCTGTTTTTTAGTGGGGAAAAACGTAAAATTATGTGATGGAGTTGAAAAATAAAATTTAATTAATTTTTTACACATAGTTTAGTCCATTATGTTAGGTTCTTAGTGATGAAAAAAATCTAAGACTTTGGGATGGTGAAGAAAAAACCTAAAATATTTGTCATTCATTTATAGTGTTTTAACGCTTTGGCTAACTGACGAAGAAACATGAAATTTTGTGACGGAGAAGAAACATATTGAACATAATTACATCTAATTTACCATAATTCAATGTGAAAAAGGTAAATATATATAAGTTTTAGCTTAATTATTTAATGTTAGTTTTTACCTATATTATATAAAATATATGGCATGGTTATAGTCTTTTAACTCTATTTTTTAGTGGGGAAAAACCAAAAATTTTGTGATGGAGTTGAAAAATAAAATTTAATTATTTTTTTACACCTACTGTAGTCTATTATGTTTGGTTCTTAGTGATGAAAAAACCTAAGACTTTGGGATGGTAAATAAAAAACCTAAAATATTTGTCATTCATTTATAGTCTTTTAACGCCATGGCTAACTGACGAAGAAACATGAAATTTTGTCAAGGAGAAGAAACATATTGAAAATATTTACATCTAATTTACCATAATTCAATGTGAAAAAGGTAAATATAAATAAGTTTGGGCTTAATTATTTAATTTTAATTTTTACCAATATTATATAAATTATATGTCATGGATTATAGACTTTTGACTATGTTTTTTATTGGGGAAAAACCTAACATTTTGTGATGGAGTTGAAAAATAAAATTTAATTAATTTTTTACACCTAGTATAGTCTATTATGTTTGGTTCTTAGTGATGAAAAAAATCTAATACTTTGGGATGGTGAAGAAAAAACCTAAATTATTTGTCATTCATTTATAGTCATTTAACTCTCTGGCTTACTGACGAAGAAACATGAAATTTTTGGATGGAGAAGAAACATATTGAACATATTTACATCTAATTTACCATAATTCAATTTGAAAAAGGTAAATATAAATAAGTTTGAGCTTAATTATTTAATTTTAATTTTTACCAATATTATATAAAATATATGTCATGGATTTTAGTCTTTTTAACTCTGTTTTTTAGTGGGGAAAAACCTAAAATTATGTGATGTAGTTGAAAAATAAAATTTAATTAATTTTTACACATATTTTAGTCCATTATGTTACGTTCTTAGTGATTAAAAAAATCTAAGACTTTGGGATGGTGAAGAAAAAACCTAAAATATTTGTCATTCATTTATAGTGTTTTAACGTTGTGGCTAACTGACGAAGAAACATGAAATTTTGTAAAGGAGAAGAAACATATTGAACATAATTACATCTAATTTACCATAATTCAATGTGAAAAAGGTAAATATAAATAAGTTTGAGCTTAATTATTTAATGTTAGTTTTTACCTATATTATATAAAATATATGGCATGGATTATAGTCTTTTAACTCTATTTTTTAGTGGGGAAAAACCTAAAATTTTGTGATGGAGCTGAAAAATAAAATTTAATTATTTTTTTACACCTACTGTAGTCTATTATGTTTGGTTCTTAGTGATGAAAAAAATTTAATACTTTGGGATGGTGAAGAAAAAACCTAAATTATTTGTCATTCATTTATAGTCTTTTAACTCTCTGGCTTACTAACGAAGAAACATGAAATTTTGTGATGGACAAGAAACATATTGAACATATTTACATCTAATTTACCATAATTCAATGTGAAAAAGGTAAATATAAATAAGTTTGAGCTTAATTATTTAATTTTTATTTTTACCAATATTATATAAAATATATGTCATGGATTATAGTCTTTTAACTCTGTTTTTTAGTGGGGAAAAACGTAAAATTATGTGATGAAGTTGAAAAATAAAATATAATTAATTTTTTACACATAGTTTAGTCCATTATGTTAGGTTCTTAGTGATGAAAAAAATCTATGACTTTGGGATGGTGAAGAAAAAACCTAAAATATTTGTCATTCATTTATAGTGTTTTAACGCTGTGGCTAACTGACGAAGAAACATGAAATTTTGTGACGGAGAAGAAACATATTGAACATAATTACATCTAATTTACCATAATTCAACGTGAAAAAGGTAAATATAAATAAGTTTGAGCTTAATTATTTAATGTTAATTTTTACCTATATGGCATGGATTATAGTCTTTTAACTCTATTTTTTAGTGTGGAAAAACCTAAAATTTTATGACGGAGTTGAAAAATAAAATTTAATCGTTTTTTTACACCTACTGTAGTCTATTATGTTTGGTTCTTAGTGATGAAAAAACCTAAGACTTTAGGATGGTGAAGAAAAAACCTAAAATATTTGTCATTCATTTATAGTCTTTTAACGCTGTGGCTAACTGACGAAGAAACACGAAATTTTGTGACGGAGAAGAAACATGTTGAACATAATTACATCTAATTTACCATAATTCAATGTGAAAAAGGTAAATATAAATATGTTTGAGCTTAATTATTTAATTTTAATTTTTACCTATATTATATAAAATATATGGCATGGATTATAGTCTTTTAACTCTGTTTTTTAGTGGGGAAAAACCTAAAATTTTGTGATGGAGCTGAAAAATAAAATTTAATTATTTTTTTACACCTACTGTAGTCTATTATGTTTGGTTCTTAGTGATGAAAAAAATTTAATAAATTGGGATGGTGAAGAAAAAACCTAAATTATTTGTCATTCATTTATAGTCTTTTAACTCTCTGGCTTACTGACGAAGAAACATGAAATTTTGTGATGGAGAAGAAACATATTGAACATATTTACATCTAATTTACCATAATTCAATGTGAAAAAGGTAAATATAATTAATTTTGAGCTTAATTATTTAATTTTTATTTTTACCAATATTATATAAAATATATGTCATGGATTATAGTCTTTTAACTCTGTTTTTTAGTGGGGAAAAACGTAAAATTATGTGATGGAGTTGAAAAATAAAATTTAATTAATTTTTTACACATAGTTTAGTCCATTATGTTAGGTTCTTAGTGATGAAAAAAATCTAAGACTTTGGGATGGTGAAGAAAAAACCTAAAATATTTGTCATTCATTTATAGTGTTTTAACGCTGTGGCTAACTGACGAAGAAACATGAAATTTTGTGACGGAGAAGAAACATATTGAACATAATTACATCTAATTTACCATAATTCAATGTGAAAAAGGTAAATATATATAAGTTTTAGCTTAATTATTTAATGTTAGTTTTTACCTATATTATATAAAATATATGGCATGGTTATAGTCTTTTAACTCTATTTTTTAGTGGGGAAAAACCAAAAATTTTGTGATGGAGTTGAAAAATAAAATTTAATTATTTTTTTACACCTACTGTAGTCTATTATGTTTGGTTCTTAGTGATGAAAAAACCTAAGACTTTGGGATGGTAAATAAAAAACCTAAAATATTTGTCATTCATTTATAGTCTTTTAACGCCATGGCTAACTGACGAAGAAACATGAAATTTTGTCAAGGAGAAGAAACATATTGAAAATATTTACATCTAATTTACTATAATTCAATGTGAAAAAGGTAAATATAAATAAGTTTGGGCTTAATTATTTAATTTTAATTTTTACCAATATTATATAAATTATATGTCATGGATTATAGACTTTTGACTATGTTTTTTATTGGGGAAAAACCTAACATTTTGTGATGGAGTTGAAAAATAAAATTTAATTAATTTTTTACACCTAGTATAGTCTATTATGTTTGGTTCTTAGTGATGAAAAAAATCTAATACTTTGGGATGGTGAAGAAAAAACCTAAATTATTTGTCATTCATTTATAGTCATTTAACTCTTTGGCTTACTGACGAAGAAACATGAAATTTTTGGATGGAGAAGAAACATATTTAACATATTTACATCTAATTTACCATAATTCAATTTGAAAAAGGTAAATATAAATAAGTTTGAGCTTAATTATTTAATTTTAATTTTTACCAATATTATATAAAATATATGTCATGGATTTTAGTCTTTTTAACTCTGTTTTTTAGTGGGGAAAAACCTAAAATTATGTGATGTAGTTGAAAAATAAAATTTAATTAATTTTTACACATAGTTTAGTCCATTATGTTACGTTCTTAGTGATTAAAAAAATCTAAGACTTTGGGATGGTGAAGAAAAAACCTAAAATATTTGTCATTCATTTATAGTGTTTTAACGCTGTGGCTAACTGACGAAGAAACATGAAATTTTGTGACGGAGAAGAAACATATTGAACATAATTACATCTAATTTACCATAATTCAATGTGAAAAAGGTAAATATATATAAGTTTTAGCTTAATTATTTAATGTTAGTTTTTACCTATATTATATAAAATATATGGCATGGTTATAGTCTTTTAACTCTATTTTTTAGTGGGGAAAAACCAAAAATTTTGTGATGGAGTTGAAAAATAAAATTTAATTATTTTTTTACACCTACTGTAGTCTATTATGTTTGGTTCTTAGTGATGAAAAAACCTAAGACTTTGGGATGGTAAATAAAAAACCTAAAATATTTGTCATTCATTTATAGTCTTTTAACGCCATGGCTAACTGACGAAGAAACATGAAATTTTGTCAAGGAGAAGAAACATATTGAAAATATTTACATCTAATTTACCATAATTCAATGTGAAAAAGGTAAATATAAATAAGTTTGGGCTTAATTATTTAATTTTAATTTTTACCAATATTATATAAATTATATGTCATGGATTATAGACTTTTGACTATGTTTTTTATTGGGGAAAAACCTAACATTTTGTGATGGAGTTGAAAAATAAAATTTAATTAATTTTTTACACCTAGTATAGTCTATTATGTTTGGTTCTTAGTGATGAAAAAAATCTAATACTTTGGGATGGTGAAGAAAAAACCTAAATTATTTGTCATTCATTTATAGTCATTTAACTCTTTGGCTTACTGACGAAGAAACATGAAATTTTTGGATGGAGAAGAAACATATTTAACATATTTACATCTAATTTACCATAATTCAATTTGAAAAAGGTAAATATAAATAAGTTTGAGCTTAATTATTTAATTTTAATTTTTACCAATATTATATAAAATATATGTCATGGATTTTAGTCTTTTTAACTCTGTTTTTTAGTGGGGAAAAACCTAAAATTATGTGATGTAGTTGAAAAATAAAATTTAATTAATTTTTACACATAGTTTAGTCCATTATGTTACGTTCTTAGTGATTAAAAAAATCTAAGACTTTGGGATGGTGAAGAAAAAACCTAAAATATTTGTCATTCATTTATAGTGTTTTAACGCTGTGGCTAACTGACGAAGAAACATGAAATTTTGTGACGGAGAAGAAACATATTGAACATAATTACATCTAATTTACCATAATTCAATGTGAAAAAGGTAAATATATATAAGTTTTAGCTTAATTATTTAATGTTAGTTTTTACCTATATTATATAAAATATATGGCATGGTTATAGTCTTTTAACTCTATTTTTTAGTGGGGAAAAACCAAAAATTTTGTGATGGAGTTGAAAAATAAAATTTAATTATTTTTTTACACCTACTGTAGTCTATTATGTTTGGTTCTTAGTGATGAAAAAACCTAAGACTTTGGGATGGTAAATAAAAAACCTAAAATATTTGTCATTCATTTATAGTCTTTTAACGCCATGGCTAACTGACGAAGAAACATGAAATTTTGTCAAGGAGAAGAAACATATTGAAAATATTTACATCTAATTTACCATAATTCAATGTGAAAAAGGTAAATATAAATAAGTTTGGGCTTAATTATTTAATTTTAATTTTTACCAATATTATATAAATTATATGTCATGGATTATAGACTTTTGACTATGTTTTTTATTGGGGAAAAACCTAACATTTTGTGATGGAGTTGAAAAATAAAATTTAATTAATTTTTTACACCTAGTATAGTCTATTATGTTTGGTTCTTAGTGATGAAAAAAATCTAATACTTTGGGATGGTGAAGAAAAAACCTAAATTATTTGTCATTCATTTATAGTCATTTAACTCTTTGGCTTACTGACGAAGAAACATGAAATTTTTGGATGGAGAAGAAACATATTTAACATATTTACATCTAATTTACCATAATTCAATTTGAAAAAGGTAAATATAAATAAGTTTGAGCTTAATTATTTAATTTTAATTTTTACCAATATTATATAAAATATATGTCATGGATTTTAGTCTTTTTAACTCTGTTTTTTAGTGGGGAAAAACCTAAAATTATGTGATGTAGTTGAAAAATAAAATTTAATTAATTTTTACACATAGTTTAGTCCATTATGTTACGTTCTTAGTGATTAAAAAAATCTAAGACTTTGGGATGGTGAAGAAAAAACCTAAAATATTTGTCATTCATTTATAGTGTTTTAACGCTGTGGCTAACTGACGAAGAAACATGAAATTTTGTGACGGAGAAGAAACATATTGAACATAATTACATCTAATTTACCATAATTCAATGTGAAAAAGGTAAATATATATAAGTTTTAGCTTAATTATTTAATGTTAGTTTTTACCTATATTATATAAAATATATGGCATGGTTATAGTCTTTTAACTCTATTTTTTAGTGGGGAAAAACCAAAAATTTTGTGATGGAGTTGAAAAATAAAATTTAATTATTTTTTTACACCTACTGTAGTCTATTATGTTTGGTTCTTAGTGATGAAAAAACCTAAGACTTTGGGATGGTAAATAAAAAACCTAAAATATTTGTCATTCATTTATAGTCTTTTAACGCCATGGCTAACTGACGAAGAAACATGAAATTTTGTCAAGGAGAAGAAACATATTGAAAATATTTACATCTAATTTACCATAATTCAATGTGAAAAAGGTAAATATAAATAAGTTTGGGCTTAATTATTTAATTTTAATTTTTACCAATATTATATAAATTATATGTCATGGATTATAGACTTTTGACTATGTTTTTTATTGGGGAAAAACCTAACATTTTGTGATGGAGTTGAAAAATAAAATTTAATTAATTTTTTACACCTAGTATAGTCTATTATGTTTGGTTCTTAGTGATGAAAAAAATCTAATACTTTGGGATGGTGAAGAAAAAACCTAAATTATTTGTCATTCATTTATAGTCATTTAACTCTCTGGCTTACTGACGAAGAAACATGAAATTTTTGGATGGAGAAGAAACATATTTAACATATTTACATCTAATTTACCATAATTCAATTTGAAAAAGGTAAATATAAATAAGTTTGAGCTTAATTATTTAATTTTAATTTTTACCAATATTATATAAAATATATGTCATGGATTTTAGTCTTTTTAACTCTGTTTTTTAGTGGGGAAAAACCTAAAATTATGTGATGTAGTTGAAAAATAAAATTTAATTAATTTTTACACATAGTTTAGTCCATTATGTTACGTTCTTAGTGATTAAAAAAATCTAAGACTTTGGGATGGTGAAGAAAAAACCTAAAATATTTGTCATTCATTTATAGTGTTTTAACGCTGTGGCTAACTGACGAAGAAACATGAAATTTTGTGACGGAGAAGAAACATATTGAACATAATTACATCTAATTTACCATAATTCAATGTGAAAAAGGTAAATATAAATAAGTTTGAGCTTAATTATTTAATGTTAGTTTTTACCTATATTATATAAAATATATGGCATGGATTATAGTCTTTTAACTCTATTTTTTAGTGGGGAAAAACCTAAAATTTTGTGATGGAGTTGAAAAATAAAATTTAATTATTTTTTTACACATAGTGTAGTCCATTATGTTAGGTTCTTAGTGATGAAAAAAATCTAAGACTTTGGGATGGTGAAGCAAAAACCTAAAATATTTGTCATTCATTTATAGTCTTTTAACGCTGTGGCTAAGTGACGAAGAAACATGAAATTTTGTGACGGAGAAGAAACATATTGAACATAATTACATCTAATTTACCATAATTCAATGTGAAAAAGGTAAATATAAATAAGTTTGAGCTTAATTATTTAATGTTAATTTTTACCTATATTATATAAAATATATGGCATGGATTATAGTCTTTTAACTCTATTTTTTAGTGTGGAAAAACCTAAAATTTTATGACGGAGTTGAAAAATAAAATTTTTTTTATTTTTTTACACCTACTGTAGTCTATTATGTTTGGTTCTTAGTGATGAAAAAACCTAAGACTTTGGGATGGTGAAGAAAAAACCTAAAATATTTGTCATTCATTTATAGTCTTTTAACGCTGTGGCTAACTGACGAAGAAACATGATATTTTGTGACGGAGAAGAAACATGTTGAACATAATTACATCTAATTTACCATAATTCAATGTGAAAAAGGTAAATATAAATATGTTTGAGCTTAATTATTTAATTTTAATTTTTACCTATACTATATAAAATATATGGCATGGATTATAGTCTTTTAACTTTGTTTTTTAGTGGGGAAAAACCTAAAATTTTGTGATGGAGCTGAAAAATAAAATTTAATTATTTTTTTACACCTACTGTAGTCTATTATGTTTGGTTCTTAGTGATGAAAAAAATTTAATACTTTGGGATGGTGAAGAAAAAACCTAAATTATTTGTCATTCATTTATAGTCTTTTAACTCTCTGGCTTACTGACGAAGAAACATGAAATTTTGTGATGGAGAAGAAACATATTGAACATATTTACATCTAATTTACCATAATTCAATGTGAAAAAGGTAAATATAAATAAGTTTGAGCTTAATTATTTAATTTTTATTTTTACCAATATTATATAAAATATATGTCATGGATTATAGTCTTTTAACTCTGTTTTTTGGTGGGGAAAAACGTAAAATTATGTGATGGAGTTGAAAAATAAAATTTAATTAATTTTTTACACATAGTTTAGTCCATTATGTTAGGTTCTTAGTGATGAAAAAAATCTAAGACTTTGGGATGGTGAAGAAAAAACCTAAAATATTTGTCATTCATTTATAGTCTTTTAACGCCATGGCTAACTGACGAAGAAACATGATATTTTGTCAAGGAGAAGAAACATATGGAAAATATTTACATCTAATTTACCATAATTCAATGTGAAAAAGGTAAATATAAATATGTTTGAGCTTAATTATTTAATTTTAATTTTCACCTATATTATATAAAATATATGGCATGGATTATAGTCTTTTAACTCTGTTTTTTAATGGGGAAA
Source organism: Lathyrus sativus (assembly GCA_963859935.3). Classification (NCBI taxonomy): domain Eukaryota; kingdom Viridiplantae; phylum Streptophyta; class Magnoliopsida; order Fabales; family Fabaceae; genus Lathyrus; species Lathyrus sativus. Next base: position 3,072,950 of record CAWUDS030001307.1, on the reverse strand, counting down.
AACCTAAAATTTTTTGATGGAGCTGAAAAATAAAATTTAATTATTTTTTTACACCTACTGTAGTCTATTATGTTTGGTTCTTAGTGATGAAAAAACCTAATACTTTTGGATGGTAAATAAAAAACCTAAAATATTTGTCATTCATTTATAGTCTTTTAACGTTGTGGCTAACTGACGAAGAAACATGAAATTTTGTCAAGGAGAAGAAACATATTGAACATATTTACATCTAATTTACCATAATTCAATGTGAAAAAGGTAAATATAAATAAGTTTGAGCTTAATTATTTAATTTTAATTTTTACCAATATTATATAAAATATATGTCATGGATTATAGACTTTTGACTATGTTTTTTAGTGGGGAAAAACCTAACATTTTGTGATGGAGTTGAAAAATAAAATTTAATTAATTTTTTACACATAGTTTAGTCTATTATGTTTGGTTCTTTGTGATGAAAAAAATCTAATACTTTGCGATGGTGAAGAAAAAACCTAAATTATTTGTCATTCATTTATAGTCTTTTAACGCTGTGGCTAACTGACGAAGAAATATGAAATTTTGTGACGGAGAAGAAACATATTGAACATAATTACATCTAATTTACAATAATTCAATTTGAAAATGGTAAATATAAATAAGTTTGAGCTTAATTATTTAATTTTAATTTTTACCAATATTATATAAAATGTATGTCATGGATTATAGTCTTTTAACTCTGTTTTTTAGTGGGGAAAAACCTAAAATTATGTGATGCAGTTGAAAAATAAAATTTAATTAATTTTTTACACATAGTTTAGTCCATTATGTTAGGTTCTTAGTGATGAAAAAAATCTATGACTTTGGGATGGTGAAGAAAAAACCTAAAATATTTGTCATTCATTTATAGTGTTTTAACGTTGTGGCTAACTGACGAAGAAACATGAAATTTTGTGACGGAGAAGAAACATATTGAACATAATTACATCTAATTTACCATAATTCAATGTGAAAAAGGTAAATATAAACATGTTTGAGCTTAATTATTTAATGTTAATTTTTACCTATATTATATAAAATATATGGCATGGATTATAGTCTTTTAACTCTATTTTTTAGTGTGGAAAAACCTAAAATTTTATGACGGAGTTGAAAAATAAAATTTATTTATTTTTTTACACCTACTGTAGTCTATTATGTTTGGTTCTTAGTGATGAAAAAACCTAAGACTTTGGGATGGTGAAGAAAAAACCTAAAATATTTGTCATTCATTTATAGTCTTTTAACGCTGTGGCTAACTGACGAAGAAACATGATATTTTGTGACAGAGAAGAAACATGTTGAACATGATTACATCTAATTTACCATAATTCAATGTGAAAAAGGTAAATATAAACATGTTTGAGCTTAATTATTTAATTTTAATTTTTACCTATATTATATAAAATATATGGCATGGATTATAGTCTTTTAACTTTGTTTTTTAGTGGGGAAAAACCTAAAATTTTGTGATGGAGCTGAAAAATAAAATTTAATTATTTTTTTACACCTACTGTAGTCTATTATGTTTGGTTCTTAGTGATGAAAAAAATTTAATACTTTGGGATGGTGAAGAAAAAACCTAAATTATTTGTCATTCATTTATAGTCTTTTAACTCTCTGGCTTACTGACGAAGAAACATGAAATTTTGTGATGGAGAAGAAACATATTGAACATATTTACATCTAATTTACCATAATTCAATGTGAAAAAGGTAAATATAAATAAGTTTGAGCTTAATTATTTAATTTTTATTTTTACCAATATTATATAAAATATATGTCATGGATTATAGTCTTTTAACTCTGTTTTTTGGTGGGGAAAAACGTAAAATTAAGTGATGGAGTTGAAAAATAAAATTTAATTAATTTTTTACACATAGTTTAGTCCATTATGTTAGGTTCTTAGTGATGAAAAAAATCTAAGACTTTGGGATGGTGAAGAAAAAACCTAAAATATTTGTCATTCATTTATAGTCTTTTAACGCCATGGCTAACTGACGAAGAAACATGATATTTTGTCAAGGAGAAGAAACATATGGAAAATATTTACATCTAATTTACCATAATTCAATGTGAAAAAGGTAAATATAAATATGTTTGAGCTTAATTATTTAATTTTAATTTTTACCTATATTATATAAAATATATGGCATGGATTATAGTCTTTTAACTCTGTTTTTTAATGGGGAAAAACCTAAAATTTTTTGATGGAGCTGAAAAATAAAATTTAATTATTTTTTTACACCTACTGTAGTCTATTATGTTTGGTTCTTAGTGATGAAAAAACCTAATACTTTTGGATGGTAAATAAAAAACCTAAAATATTTGTCATTCATTTATAGTCTTTTAACGTTGTGGCTAACTGACGAAGAAACATGAAATTTTGTCAAGGAGAAGAAACATATTGAACATATTTACATCTAATTTACCATAATTCAATGTGAAAAAGGTAAATATAAATAAGTTTGAGCTTAATTATTTAATTTTAATTTTTACCAATATTATATAAAATATATGTCATGGATTATAGACTTTTGACTATGTTTTTTAGTGGGGAAAAACCTAACATTTTGTGATGGAGTTGAAAAATAAAATTTAATTAATTTTTTACACCTAGTATAGTCTATTATGTTTGGTTCTTTGTGATGAAAAAAATCTAATACTTTGCGATGGTGAAGAAAAAACCTAAATTATTTGTCATTCATTTATAGTCTTTTAACTCTCTGGCTTACTGACGAAGAAATATGAAATTTTGTGATGGAGAAGAAACATATTGAACATATTTACATCTAATTTACAATAATTCAATTTGAAAATGGTAAATATAAATAAGTTTGAGCTTAATTATTTAATTTTAATTTTTACCAATATTATATAAAATGTATGTCATGGATTATAGTCTTTTAACTCTGTTTTTTAGTGGGGAAAAACCTAAAATTATGTGATGCAGTTGAAAAATAAAATTTAATTAATTTTTTACACATAGTTTAGTCCATTATGTTAGGTTCTTAGTGATGAAAAAAATCTATGACTTTGGGATGGTGAAGAAAAAACCTAAAATATTTGTCATTCATTTATAGTCTTTTAACGCCATGGCTAACTGACGAAGAAACATGATATTTTGTCAAGGAGAAGAAACATATGGAAAATATTTACATCTAATTTACCATAATTCAATGTGAAAAAGGTAAATATAAATATGTTTGAGCTTAATTATTTAATTTTAATTTTTACCTATATTATATAAAATATATGGCATGGATTATAGTCTTTTAACTCTGTTTTTTAATGGGGAAAAACCTAAAATTTTTTGATGGAGCTGAAAAATAAAATTTAATTATTTTTTTACACCTACTGTAGTCTATTATGTTTGGTTCTTAGTGATGAAAAAAATTTAATACTTTGGGATGGTGAAGAAAAAACCTAAATTATTTGTCATTCATTTATAGTCTTTTAACTCTCTGGCTTACTAACGAAGAAACATGAAATTTTGTGATGGACAAGAAACATATTGAACATATTTACATCTAATTTACCATAATTCAATGTGAAAAAGGTAAATATAAATAAGTTTGAGCTTAATTATTTAATTTTTATTTTTACCAATATTATATAAAATATATGTCATGGATTATAGTCTTTTAACTCTGTTTTTTAGTGGGGAAAAACGTAAAATTATGTGATGAAGTTGAAAAATAAAATATAATTAATTTTTTACACATAGTTTAGTCCATTATGTTAGGTTCTTAGTGATGAAAAAAATCTATGACTTTGGGATGGTGAAGAAAAAACCTAAAATATTTGTCATTCATTTATAGTGTTTTAACGCTGTGGCTAACTGACGAAGAAACATGAAATTTTGTGACGGAGAAGAAACATATTGAACATAATTACATCTAATTTACCATAATTCAACGTGAAAAAGGTAAATATAAATAAGTTTGAGCTTAATTATTTAATGTTAATTTTTACCTATATGGCATGGATTATAGTCTTTTAACTCTATTTTTTAGTGTGGAAAAACCTAAAATTTTATGACGGAGTTGAAAAATAAAATTTAATCGTTTTTTTACACCTACTGTAGTCTATTATGTTTGGTTCTTAGTGATGAAAAAACCTAAGACTTTAGGATGGTGAAGAAAAAACCTAAAATATTTGTCATTCATTTATAGTCTTTTAACGCTGTGGCTAACTGACGAAGAAACACGAAATTTTGTGACGGAGAAGAAACATGTTGAACATAATTACATCTAATTTACCATAATTCAATGTGAAAAAGGTAAATATAAATATGTTTGAGCTTAATTATTTAATTTTAATTTTTACCTATATTATATAAAATATATGGCATGGATTATAGTCTTTTAACTCTGTTTTTTAGTGGGGAAAAACCTAAAATTTTGTGATGGAGCTGAAAAATAAAATTTAATTATTTTTTTACACCTACTGTAGTCTATTATGTTTGGTTCTTAGTGATGAAAAAAATTTAATAAATTGGGATGGTGAAGAAAAAACCTAAATTATTTGTCATTCATTTATAGTCTTTTAACTCTCTGGCTTACTGACGAAGAAACATGAAATTTTGTGATGGAGAAGAAACATATTGAACATATTTACATCTAATTTACCATAATTCAATGTGAAAAAGGTAAATATAATTAATTTTGAGCTTAATTATTTAATTTTTATTTTTACCAATATTATATAAAATATATGTCATGGATTATAGTCTTTTAACTCTGTTTTTTAGTGGGGAAAAACGTAAAATTATGTGATGGAGTTGAAAAATAAAATTTAATTAATTTTTTACACATAGTTTAGTCCATTATGTTAGGTTCTTAGTGATGAAAAAAATCTAAGACTTTGGGATGGTGAAGAAAAAACCTAAAATATTTGTCATTCATTTATAGTGTTTTAACGCTGTGGCTAACTGACGAAGAAACATGAAATTTTGTGACGGAGAAGAAACATATTGAACATAATTACATCTAATTTACCATAATTCAATGTGAAAAAGGTAAATATATATAAGTTTTAGCTTAATTATTTAATGTTAGTTTTTACCTATATTATATAAAATATATGGCATGGTTATAGTCTTTTAACTCTATTTTTTAGTGGGGAAAAACCAAAAATTTTGTGATGGAGTTGAAAAATAAAATTTAATTATTTTTTTACACCTACTGTAGTCTATTATGTTTGGTTCTTAGTGATGAAAAAACCTAAGACTTTGGGATGGTAAATAAAAAACCTAAAATATTTGTCATTCATTTATAGTCTTTTAACGCCATGGCTAACTGACGAAGAAACATGAAATTTTGTCAAGGAGAAGAAACATATTGAAAATATTTACATCTAATTTACTATAATTCAATGTGAAAAAGGTAAATATAAATAAGTTTGGGCTTAATTATTTAATTTTAATTTTTACCAATATTATATAAATTATATGTCATGGATTATAGACTTTTGACTATGTTTTTTATTGGGGAAAAACCTAACATTTTGTGATGGAGTTGAAAAATAAAATTTAATTAATTTTTTACACCTAGTATAGTCTATTATGTTTGGTTCTTAGTGATGAAAAAAATCTAATACTTTGGGATGGTGAAGAAAAAACCTAAATTATTTGTCATTCATTTATAGTCATTTAACTCTTTGGCTTACTGACGAAGAAACATGAAATTTTTGGATGGAGAAGAAACATATTTAACATATTTACATCTAATTTACCATAATTCAATTTGAAAAAGGTAAATATAAATAAGTTTGAGCTTAATTATTTAATTTTAATTTTTACCAATATTATATAAAATATATGTCATGGATTTTAGTCTTTTTAACTCTGTTTTTTAGTGGGGAAAAACCTAAAATTATGTGATGTAGTTGAAAAATAAAATTTAATTAATTTTTACACATAGTTTAGTCCATTATGTTACGTTCTTAGTGATTAAAAAAATCTAAGACTTTGGGATGGTGAAGAAAAAACCTAAAATATTTGTCATTCATTTATAGTGTTTTAACGCTGTGGCTAACTGACGAAGAAACATGAAATTTTGTGACGGAGAAGAAACATATTGAACATAATTACATCTAATTTACCATAATTCAATGTGAAAAAGGTAAATATATATAAGTTTTAGCTTAATTATTTAATGTTAGTTTTTACCTATATTATATAAAATATATGGCATGGTTATAGTCTTTTAACTCTATTTTTTAGTGGGGAAAAACCAAAAATTTTGTGATGGAGTTGAAAAATAAAATTTAATTATTTTTTTACACCTACTGTAGTCTATTATGTTTGGTTCTTAGTGATGAAAAAACCTAAGACTTTGGGATGGTAAATAAAAAACCTAAAATATTTGTCATTCATTTATAGTCTTTTAACGCCATGGCTAACTGACGAAGAAACATGAAATTTTGTCAAGGAGAAGAAACATATTGAAAATATTTACATCTAATTTACCATAATTCAATGTGAAAAAGGTAAATATAAATAAGTTTGGGCTTAATTATTTAATTTTAATTTTTACCAATATTATATAAATTATATGTCATGGATTATAGACTTTTGACTATGTTTTTTATTGGGGAAAAACCTAACATTTTGTGATGGAGTTGAAAAATAAAATTTAATTAATTTTTTACACCTAGTATAGTCTATTATGTTTGGTTCTTAGTGATGAAAAAAATCTAATACTTTGGGATGGTGAAGAAAAAACCTAAATTATTTGTCATTCATTTATAGTCATTTAACTCTTTGGCTTACTGACGAAGAAACATGAAATTTTTGGATGGAGAAGAAACATATTTAACATATTTACATCTAATTTACCATAATTCAATTTGAAAAAGGTAAATATAAATAAGTTTGAGCTTAATTATTTAATTTTAATTTTTACCAATATTATATAAAATATATGTCATGGATTTTAGTCTTTTTAACTCTGTTTTTTAGTGGGGAAAAACCTAAAATTATGTGATGTAGTTGAAAAATAAAATTTAATTAATTTTTACACATAGTTTAGTCCATTATGTTACGTTCTTAGTGATTAAAAAAATCTAAGACTTTGGGATGGTGAAGAAAAAACCTAAAATATTTGTCATTCATTTATAGTGTTTTAACGCTGTGGCTAACTGACGAAGAAACATGAAATTTTGTGACGGAGAAGAAACATATTGAACATAATTACATCTAATTTACCATAATTCAATGTGAAAAAGGTAAATATATATAAGTTTTAGCTTAATTATTTAATGTTAGTTTTTACCTATATTATATAAAATATATGGCATGGTTATAGTCTTTTAACTCTATTTTTTAGTGGGGAAAAACCAAAAATTTTGTGATGGAGTTGAAAAATAAAATTTAATTATTTTTTTACACCTACTGTAGTCTATTATGTTTGGTTCTTAGTGATGAAAAAACCTAAGACTTTGGGATGGTAAATAAAAAACCTAAAATATTTGTCATTCATTTATAGTCTTTTAACGCCATGGCTAACTGACGAAGAAACATGAAATTTTGTCAAGGAGAAAAAACATATTGAAAATATTTACATCTAATTTACCATAATTCAATGTGAAAAAGGTAAATATAAATAAGTTTGGGCTTAATTATTTAATTTTAATTTTTACCAATATTATATAAATTATATGTCATGGATTATAGACTTTTGACTATGTTTTTTATTGGGGAAAAACCTAACATTTTGTGATGGAGTTGAAAAATAAAATTTAATTAATTTTTTACACCTAGTATAGTCTATTATGTTTGGTTCTTAGTGATGAAAAAAATCTAATACTTTGGGATGGTGAAGAAAAAACCTAAATTATTTGTCATTCATTTATAGTCATTTAACTCTTTGGCTTACTGACGAAGAAACATGAAATTTTTGGATGGAGAAGAAACATATTTAACATATTTACATCTAATTTACCATAATTCAATTTGAAAAAGGTAAATATAAATAAGTTTGAGCTTAATTATTTAATTTTAATTTTTACCAATATTATATAAAATATATGTCATGGATTTTAGTCTTTTTAACTCTGTTTTTTAGTGGGGAAAAACCTAAAATTATGTGATGTAGTTGAAAAATAAAATTTAATTAATTTTTACACATAGTTTAGTCCATTATGTTACGTTCTTAGTGATTAAAAAAATCTAAGACTTTGGGATGGTGAAGAAAAAACCTAAAATATTTGTCATTCATTTATAGTGTTTTAACGCTGTGGCTAACTGACGAAGAAACATGAAATTTTGTGACGGAGAAGAAACATATTGAACATAATTACATCTAATTTACCATAATTCAATGTGAAAAAGGTAAATATATATAAGTTTTAGCTTAATTATTTAATGTTAGTTTTTACCTATATTATATAAAATATATGGCATGGTTATAGTCTTTTAACTCTATTTTTTAGTGGGGAAAAACCAAAAATTTTGTGATGGAGTTGAAAAATAAAATTTAATTATTTTTTTACACCTACTGTAGTCTATTATGTTTGGTTCTTAGTGATGAAAAAACCTAAGACTTTGGGATGGTAAATAAAAAACCTAAAATATTTGTCATTCATTTATAGTCTTTTAACGCCATGGCTAACTGACGAAGAAACATGAAATTTTGTCAAGGAGAAGAAACATATTGAAAATATTTACATCTAATTTACCATAATTCAATGTGAAAAAGGTAAATATAAATAAGTTTGGGCTTAATTATTTAATTTTAATTTTTACCAATATTATATAAATTATATGTCATGGATTATAGACTTTTGACTATGTTTTTTATTGGGGAAAAACCTAACATTTTGTGATGGAGTTGAAAAATAAAATTTAATTAATTTTTTACACCTAGTATAGTCTATTATGTTTGGTTCTTAGTGATGAAAAAAATCTAATACTTTGGGATGGTGAAGAAAAAACCTAAATTATTTGTCATTCATTTATAGTCATTTAACTCTTTGGCTTACTGACGAAGAAACATGAAATTTTTGGATGGAGAAGAAACATATTTAACATATTTACATCTAATTTACCATAATTCAATTTGAAAAAGGTAAATATAAATAAGTTTGAGCTTAATTATTTAATTTTAATTTTTACCAATATTATATAAAATATATGTCATGGATTTTAGTCTTTTTAACTCTGTTTTTTAGTGGGGAAAAACCTAAAATTATGTGATGTAGTTGAAAAATAAAATTTAATTAATTTTTACACATAGTTTAGTCCATTATGTTACGTTCTTAGTGATTAAAAAAATCTAAGACTTTGGGATGGTGAAGAAAAAACCTAAAATATTTGTCATTCATTTATAGTGTTTTAACGCTGTGGCTAACTGACGAAGAAACATGAAATTTTGTGACGGAGAAGAAACATATTGAACATAATTACATCTAATTTACCATAATTCAATGTGAAAAAGGTAAATATATATAAGTTTTAGCTTAATTATTTAATGTTAGTTTTTACCTATATTATATAAAATATATGGCATGGTTATAGTCTTTTAACTCTATTTTTTAGTGGGGAAAAACCAAAAATTTTGTGATGGAGTTGAAAAATAAAATTTAATTATTTTTTTACACCTACTGTAGTCTATTATGTTTGGTTCTTAGTGATGAAAAAACCTAAGACTTTGGGATGGTAAATAAAAAACCTAAAATATTTGTCATTCATTTATAGTCTTTTAACGCCATGGCTAACTGACGAAGAAACATGAAATTTTGTCAAGGAGAAGAAACATATTGAAAATATTTACATCTAATTTACCATAATTCAATGTGAAAAAGGTAAATATAAATAAGTTTGGGCTTAATTATTTAATTTTAATTTTTACCAATATTATATAAATTATATGTCATGGATTATAGACTTTTGACTATGTTTTTTATTGGGGAAAAACCTAACATTTTGTGATGGAGTTGAAAAATAAAATTTAATTAATTTTTTACACCTAGTATAGTCTATTATGTTTGGTTCTTAGTGATGAAAAAAATCTAATACTTTGGGATGGTGAAGAAAAAACCTAAATTATTTGTCATTCATTTATAGTCATTTAACTCTTTGGCTTACTGACGAAGAAACATGAAATTTTTGGATGGAGAAGAAACATATTTAACATATTTACATCTAATTTACCATAATTCAATTTGAAAAAGGTAAATATAAATAAGTTTGAGCTTAATTATTTAATTTTAATTTTTACCAATATTATATAAAATATATGTCATGGATTTTAGTCTTTTTAACTCTGTTTTTTAGTGGGGAAAAACCTAAAATTATGTGATGTAGTTGAAAAATAAAATTTAATTAATTTTTACACATAGTTTAGTCCATTATGTTACGTTCTTAGTGATTAAAAAAATCTAAGACTTTGGGATGGTGAAGAAAAAACCTAAAATATTTGTCATTCATTTATAGTGTTTTAACGCTGTGGCTAACTGACGAAGAAACATGAAATTTTGTGACGGAGAAGAAACATATTGAACATAATTACATCTAATTTACCATAATTCAATGTGAAAAAGGTAAATATATATAAGTTTTAGCTTAATTATTTAATGTTAGTTTTTACCTATATTATATAAAATATATGGCATGGTTATAGTCTTTTAACTCTATTTTTTAGTGGGGAAAAACCAAAAATTTTGTGATGGAGTTGAAAAATAAAATTTAATTATTTTTTTACACCTACTGTAGTCTATTATGTTTGGTTCTTAGTGATGAAAAAACCTAAGACTTTGGGATGGTAAATAAAAAACCTAAAATATTTGTCATTCATTTATAGTCTTTTAACGCCATGGCTAACTGACGAAGAAACATGAAATTTTGTCAAGGAGAAGAAACATATTGAAAATATTTACATCTAATTTACCATAATTCAATGTGAAAAAGGTAAATATAAATAAGTTTGGGCTTAATTATTTAATTTTAATTTTTACCAATATTATATAAATTATATGTCATGGATTATAGACTTTTGACTATGTTTTTTATTGGGGAAAAACCTAACATTTTGTGATGGAGTTGAAAAATAAAATTTAATTAATTTTTTACACCTAGTATAGTCTATTATGTTTGGTTCTTAGTGATGAAAAAAATCTAATACTTTGGGATGGTGAAGAAAAAACCTAAATTATTTGTCATTCATTTATAGTCATTTAACTCTCTGGCTTACTGACGAAGAAACATGAAATTTTTGGATGGAGAAGAAACATATTTAACATATTTACATCTAATTTACCATAATTCAATTTGAAAAAGGTAAATATAAATAAGTTTGAGCTTAATTATTTAATTTTAATTTTTACCAATATTATATAAAATATATGTCATGGATTTTAGTCTTTTTAACTCTGTTTTTTAGTGGGGAAAAACCTAAAATTATGTGATGTAGTTGAAAAATAAAATTTAATTAATTTTTACACATAGTTTAGTCCATTATGTTACGTTCTTAGTGATTAAAAAAATCTAAGACTTTGGGATGGTGAAGAAAAAACCTAAAATATTTGTCATTCATTTATAGTGTTTTAACGCTGTGGCTAACTGACGAAGAAACATGAAATTTTGTGACGGAGAAGAAACATATTGAACATAATTACATCTAATTTACCATAATTCAATGTGAAAAAGGTAAATATAAATAAGTTTGAGCTTAATTATTTAATGTTAGTTTTTACCTATATTATATAAAATATATGGCATGGATTATAGTCTTTTAACTCTATTTTTTAGTGGGGAAAAACCTAAAATTTTGTGATGGAGTTGAAAAATAAAATTTAATTATTTTTTTACACATAGTGTAGTCCATTATGTTAGGTTCTTAGTGATGAAAAAAATCTAAGACTTTGGGATGGTGAAGCAAAAACCTAAAATATTTGTCATTCATTTATAGTCTTTTAACGCTGTGGCTAAGTGACGAAGAAACATGAAATTTTGTGACGGAGAAGAAACATATTGAACATAATTACATCTAATTTACCATAATTCAATGTGAAAAAGGTAAATATAAATAAGTTTGAGCTTAATTATTTAATGTTAATTTTTACCTATATTATATAAAATATATGGCATGGATTATAGTCTTTTAACTCTATTTTTTAGTGTGGAAAAACCTAAAATTTTATGACGGAGTTGAAAAATAAAATTTTTTTTATTTTTTTACACCTACTGTAGTCTATTATGTTTGGTTCTTAGTGATGAAAAAACCTAAGACTTTGGGATGGTGAAGAAAAAACCTAAAATATTTGTCATTCATTTATAGTCTTTTAACGCTGTGGCTAACTGACGAAGAAACATGATATTTTGTGACGGAGAAGAAACATGTTGAACATAATTACATCTAATTTACCATAATTCAATGTGAAAAAGGTAAATATAAATATGTTTGAGCTTAATTATTTAATTTTAATTTTTACCTATACTATATAAAATATATGGCATGGATTATAGTCTTTTAACTTTGTTTTTTAGTGGGGAAAAACCTAAAATTTTGTGATGGAGCTGAAAAATAAAATTTAATTATTTTTTTACACCTACTGTAGTCTATTATGTTTGGTTCTTAGTGATGAAAAAAATTTAATACTTTGGGATGGTGAAGAAAAAACCTAAATTATTTGTCATTCATTTATAGTCTTTTAACTCTCTGGCTTACTGACGAAGAAACATGAAATTTTGTGATGGAGAAGAAACATATTGAACATATTTACATCTAATTTACCATAATTCAATGTGAAAAAGGTAAATATAAATAAGTTTGAGCTTAATTATTTAATTTTTATTTTTACCAATATTATATAAAATATATGTCATGGATTATAGTCTTTTAACTCTGTTTTTTGGTGGGGAAAAACGTAAAATTATGTGATGGAGTTGAAAAATAAAATTTAATTAATTTTTTACACATAGTTTAGTCCATTATGTTAGGTTCTTAGTGATGAAAAAAATCTAAGACTTTGGGATGGTGAAGAAAAAACCTAAAATATTTGTCATTCATTTATAGTCTTTTAACGCCATGGCTAACTGACGAAGAAACATGATATTTTGTCAAGGAGAAGAAACATATGGAAAATATTTACATCTAATTTACCATAATTCAATGTGAAAAAGGTAAATATAAATATGTTTGAGCTTAATTATTTAATTTTAATTTTCACCTATATTATATAAAATATATGGCATGGATTATAGTCTTTTAACTCTGTTTTTTAATGGGGAAAAACCTAAAATTTTTTGATGGAGCTGAAAAATAAAATTTAATTATTTTTTTACACCTACTGTAGTCTATTATGTTTGGTTCTTAGTGATGAAAAAACCTAATACTTTTGGATGGTAAATAAAAAACCTAAAATATTTGTCATTCATTTATAGTCTTTTAACGTTGTGGCTAACTGACGAAGAAACATGAAATTTTGTCAAGGAGAAGAAACATATTGAACATATTTACATCTAATTTACCATAATTCAATGTGAAAAAGGTAAATATAAATAAGTTTGAGCTTAATTATTTAATTTTAATTTTTACCAATATTATATAAAATATATGTCATGGATTATAGACTTTTGACTATGTTTTTTAGTGGGGAAAAACCTAACATTTTGTGATGGAGTTGAAAAATAAAATTTAATTAATTTTTTACACATAGTTTAGTCTATTATGTTTGGTTCTTTGTGATGAAAAAAATCTAATACTTTGCGATGGTGAAGAAAAAACCTAAATTATTTGTCATTCATTTATAGTCTTTTAACGCTGTGGCTAACTGACGAAGAAATATGAAATTTTGTGACGGAGAAGAAACATATTGAACATAATTACATCTAATTTACAATAATTCAATTTGAAAATGGTAAATATAAATAAGTTTGAGCTTAATTATTTAATTTTAATTTTTACCAATATTATATAAAATGTATGTCATGGATTATAGTCTTTTAACTCTGTTTTTTAGTGGGGAAAAACCTAAAATTATGTGATGCAGTTGAAAAATAAAATTTAATTAATTTTTTACACATAGTTTAGTCCATTATGTTAGGTTCTTAGTGATGAAAAAAATCTATGACTTTGGGATGGTGAAGAAAAAACCTAAAATATTTGTCATTCATTTATAGTGTTTTAACGTTGTGGCTAACTGACGAAGAAACATGAAATTTTGTGACGGAGAAGAAACATATTGAACATAATTACATCTAATTTACCATAATTCAATGTGAAAAAGGTAAATATAAACATGTTTGAGCTTAATTATTTAATGTTAATTTTTACCTATATTATATAAAATATATGGCATGGATTATAGTCTTTTAACTCTATTTTTTAGTGTGGAAAAACCTAAAATTTTATGACGGAGTTGAAAAATAAAATTTATTTATTTTTTTACACCTACTGTAGTCTATTATGTTTGGTTCTTAGTGATGAAAAAAATTTAATACTTTGGGATGGTGAAGAAAAAACCTAAATTATTTGTCATTCATTTATAGTCTTTTAACTCTCTGGCTTACTGACGAAGAAACATGAAATTTTGTGATGGAGAAGAAACATATTGAACATATTTACATCTAATTTACCATAATTCAATGTGAAAAAGGTAAATATAAATAAGTTTGAGCTTAATTATTTAATTTTTATTTTTACCAATATTATATAAAATATATGTCATGGATTATAGTCTTTTAACTCTGTTTTTTGGTGGGGAAAAACGTAAAATTAAGTGATGGAGTTGAAAAATAAAATTTAATTAATTTTTTACACATAGTTTAGTCCATTATGTTAGGTTCTTAGTGATGAAAAAAATCTAAGACTTTGGGATGGTGAAGAAAAAACCTAAAATATTTGTCATTCATTTATAGTCTTTTAACGCCATGGCTAACTGACGAAGAAACATGATATTTTGTCAAGGAGAAGAAACATATGGAAAATATTTACATCTAATTTACCATAATTCAATGTGAAAAAGGTAAATATAAATATGTTTGAGCTTAATTATTTAATTTTAATTTTTACCTATATTATATAAAATATATGGCATGGATTATAGTCTTTTAACTCTGTTTTTTAATGGGGAAAAACCTAAAATTTTTTGATGGAGCTGAAAAATAAAATTTAATTATTTTTTTACACCTACTGTAGTCTATTATGTTTGGTTCTTAGTGATGAAAAAACCTAATACTTTTGGATGGTAAATAAAAAACCTAAAATATTTGTCATTCATTTATAGTCTTTTAACGTTGTGGCTAACTGACGAAGAAACATGAAATTTTGTCAAGGAGAAGAAACATATTGAACATATTTACATCTAATTTACCATAATTCAATGTGAAAAAGGTAAATATAAATAAGTTTGAGCTTAATTATTTAATTTTAATTTTTACCAATATTATATAAAATATATGTCATGGATTATAGACTTTTGACTATGTTTTTTAGTGGGGAAAAACCTAACATTTTGTGATGGAGTTGAAAAATAAAATTTAATTAATTTTTTACACCTAGTATAGTCTATTATGTTTGGTTCTTTGTGATGAAAAAAATCTAATACTTTGCGATGGTGAAGAAAAAACCTAAATTATTTGTCATTCATTTATAGTCTTTTAACTCTCTGGCTTACTGACGAAGAAATATGAAATTTTGTGATGGAGAAGAAACATATTGAACATATTTACATCTAATTTACAATAATTCAATTTGAAAATGGTAAATATAAATAAGTTTGAGCTTAATTATTTAATTTTAATTTTTACCAATATTATATAAAATGTATGTCATGGATTATAGTCTTTTAACTCTGTTTTTTAGTGGGGAAAAACCTAAAATTATGTGATGCAGTTGAAAAATAAAATTTAATTAATTTTTTACACATAGTTTAGTCCATTATTTTAGGTTCTTAGTGATGAAAAAAATCTATGACTTTGGGATGGTGAAGAAAAAACCTAAAATATTTGTCATTCATTTATAGTGTTTTAACGTTGTGGCTAACTGACGAAGAAACATGAAATTTTGTGACGGAGAAGAAACATATTGAACATAATTACATCTAATTTACCATAATTCAATGTGAAAAAGGTAAATATAAATAAGTTTGAGCTTAATTATTTAATGTTAATTTTTACCTATATTATATAAAATATATGGCATGGATTATAGTCTTTTAACTCTATTTTTTAGTGTGGAAAAACCTAAAATTTTATGACGGAGTTGAAAAATAAAATTTATTTATTTTTTTACACCTACTGTAGTCTATTATGTTTGGTTCTTAGTGATGAAAAAACCTAAGACTTTGGGATGGTGAAGAAAAAACCTAAAATATTTGTCATTCATTTATAGTCTTTTAACGCTGTGGCTAACTGACGAAGAAACATGATATTTTGTGACGGAGAAGAAACATGTTGAACATGATTACATCTAATTTACCATAATTCAATGTGAAAAAGGTAAATATAAATATGTTTGAGCTTAATTATTTAATTTTAATTTTTACCTATATTATATAAAATATATGGCATGGATTATAGTCTTTTAACTTTGTTTTTTAGTGGGGAAAAACCTAAAATTTTGTGATGGAGCTGAAAAATAAAATTTAATTATTTTTTTACACCTACTGTAGTCTATTATGTTTGGTTCTTAGTGATGAAAAAAATTTAATACTTTGGGATGGTGAAGAAAAAACCTAAATTCTTTGTCATTCATTTATAGTCTTTTAACTCTCTGGCTTACTGACGAAGAAACATGAAATTTTGTGATGGAGAAGAAACATATTGAACATATTTACATCTAATTTACCATAATTCAATGTGAAAAAGGTAAATATAAATAAGTTTGAGCTTAATTATTTAATTTTTATTTTTACCAATATTATATAAAATATATGTCATGGATTATAGTCTTTTAACTCTGTTTTTTGGTGGGGAAAAACGTAAAATTAAGTGATGGAGTTGAAAAATAAAATTTAATTAATTTTTTACACATAGTTTAGTCCATTATGTTAGGTTCTTAGTGATGAAAAAAATCTAAGACTTTGGGATGGTGAAGAAAAAACCTAAAATATTTGTCATTCATTTATAGTCTTTTAACGCCATGGCTAACTGACGAAGAAACATGATATTTTGTCAAGGAGAAGAAACATATGGAAAATATTTACATCTAATTTACCATAATTCAATGTGAAAAAGGTAAATATAAATATGTTTGAGCTTAATTATTTAATTTTAATTTTTACCTATATTATATAAAATATATGGCATGGATTATAGTCTTTTAACTCTGTTTTTTAATGGGGAAAAACCTAAAATTTTTTGATGGAGCTGAAAAATAAAATTTAATTATTTTTTTACACCTACTGTAGTCTATTATGTTTGGTTCTTAGTGATGAAAAAACCTAATACTTTTGGATGGTAAATAAAAAACCTAAAATATTTGTCATTCATTTATAGTCTTTTAACGTTGTGGCTAACTGACGAAGAAACATGAAATTTTGTCAAGGAGAAGAAACATATTGAACATATTTACATCTAATTTACCATAATTCAATGTGAAAAAGGTAAATATAAATAAGTTTGAGCTTAATTATTTAATTTTAATTTTTACCAATATTATATAAAATATATGTCATGCATTATAGACTTTTGACTATGTTTTTTAGTGGGGAAAAACCTAACATTTTGTGATGGAGTTGAAAAATAAAATTTAATTAATTTTTTACACCTAGTATAGTCTATTATGTTTGGTTCTTTGTGATGAAAAAAATCTAATACTTTGCGATGGTGAAGAAAAAACCTAAATTATTTGTCATTCATTTATAGTCTTTTAACTCTCTGGCTTACTGACGAAGAAATATGAAATTTTGTGATGGAGAAGAAACATATTGAACATATTTACATCTAATTTACAATAATTCAATTTGAAAATGGTAAATATAAATAAGTTTGAGCTTAATTATTTAATTTTAATTTTTACCAATATTATATAAAATGTATGTCATGGATTATAGTCTTTTAACTCTGTTTTTTAGTGGGGAAAAACCTAAAATTATGTGATGCAGTTGAAAAATAAAATTTAATTAATTTTTTACACATAGTTTAGTCCATTATGTTAGGTTCTTAGTGATGAAAAAAATCTATGACTTTGGGATGGTGAAGAAAAAACCTAAAATATTTGTCATTCATTTATAGTGTTTTAACGTTGTGGCTAACTGACGAAGAAACATGAAATTTTGTGACGGAGAAGAAACATATTGAACATAATTACATCTAATTTACCATAATTCAATGTGAAAAAGGTAAATATAAATAAGTTTGAGCTTAATTATTTAATGTTAATTTTTACCTATATTATATAAAATATATGGCATGGATTATAGTCTTTTAACTCTATTTTTTAGTGTGGAAAAACCTAAAATTTTATGGCGGAGTTGAAAAATAAAATTTATTCATTTTTTTACACCTACTGTAGTCTATTATAATTGGTTCTTAGTGATGAAAAAACCTAAGACTTTGGGATGGTGAAGAAAAAACCTAAAATATTTGTCATTCATTTATAGTCTTTTAACGCTGTGGCTAACTGACGAAGAAACATGAAATTTTGTGACGGAGAAGAAACATGTTGAACATAATTACATCTAATTTACCATAATTCAATGTGAAAAAGGTAAATATAAATATGTTTGAGCTTAATTATTTAATTTTAATTTTTACCTATATTATATAAAATATATGGCATGGATTATAGTCTTTTAACTCTGTTTTTTAGTGGGGAAAAACCTAAAATTTTGTGATGGAGCTGAAAAATAAAATTTAATTATTTTTTTACACCTACTGTTGTCTATTATGTTTGGTTCTTAGTGATGAAAAAAATTTAATACTTTGGGATGGTGAAGAAAAAACTTAAATTATTTGTCATTCATTTATAGTCTTTTAACTCTCTGGCTTACTGACGAAGAAACATGAAATTTTGTGATGGAGAAGAAACATATTGAACATATTTACATCTAATTTACCATAATTCAATGTGAAAAAGGTAAATATAAATAAGTTTGAGCTCAATTATTTAATTTTTATTTTTACCAATATTATATAAAATATATGTCATGGATTATAGTCTTTTAACTCTGTTTTTTAGTGGGGAAAAACCTAAAATTATGTGATGCAGTTGAAAAATAAAATTTAATTAATTTTTTACACATAGTTTAGTCCATTATGTTAGGTTCTTAGTGATGAAAAAAATCTATGACTTTGGGATGGTGAAGAAAAAACCTAAAATATTTGTCATTCATTTATAGTGTTTTAACGTTGTGGCTAACTGATGAAGAAACATGAAATTTTGTGACGGAGAAGAAACATATTGAACATAATTACATCTAATTTACCATAATTCAATGTGAAAAAGGTAAATATAAATAAGTTTGAGCTTAATTATTTAATGTTAATTTTTACCTATATTATATAAAATATATGGCATGGATTATAGTATTTTAACTCTGTTTTTTAATGGGGAAAAACCTAAAATTTTTTGATGGAGCTGAAAAATAAAATTTAATTATTTTTTTACACCTACTGTAGTCTATTATGTTTGGTTCTTAGTGATGAAAAAACCTAATACTTTTGGATGGTAAATAAAAAACCTAAAATATTTGTCATTCATTTATAGTCTTTTAACGTTGTGGCTAACTGACGAAGAAACATGAAATTTTGTCAAGGAGAAGAAACATATTGAACATATTTACATCTAATTTACCATAATTCAATGTGAAAAAGGTAAATATAAATAAGTTTGAGCTTAATTATTTAATTTTAATTTTTACCAATATTATATAAAATATATGTCATGGATTATAGACTTTTGACTATGTTTTTTAGTGGGGAAAAACCTAACATTTTGTGATGGAGTTGAAAAATAAAATTTAATTAATTTTTTACACCTAGTATAGTCTATTATGTTTGGTTCTTTGTGATGAAAAAAATCTAATACTTTGCGATGGTGAAGAAAAAACCTAAATTATTTGTCATTCATTTATAGTCTTTTAACTCTCTGGCTTACTGACGAAGAAATATGAAATTTTTTGATGGAGAAGAAACATATTGAACATATTTACATCTAATTTACAATAATTCAATTTGAAAATGGTAAATATAAATAAGTTTGAGCTTAATTATTTAATTTTAATTTTTACCAATATTATATAAAATGTATGTCATGGATTATAGTCTTTTAACTCTGTTTTTTAGTGGGGAAAAACCTAAAATTATGTGATGCAGTTGAAAAATAAAATTTAATTAATTTTTTACACATAGTTTAGTCCATTATGTTAGGTTCTTAGTGATGAAAAAAATCTAAGACTTTGGGATGGTGAAGAAAAAACCTAAAATATTTGTCATTCATTTATAGTGTTTTAACGCTGTGGCTGACTGGCGAAGAAACATGAAATTTTGTGACGGAGAAGAAACATATTGAACATAATTACATCTAATTTACCATAATTCAATGTGAAAAAGGTAAATATATATAAGTTTTAGCTTAATTATTTAATGTTAGTTTTTACCTATATTATATAAAATATATGGCATTGATTATAGTCTTTTAACTCTATTTTTTAGTGGGGAAAAACCAAAAATTTTGTGATGGAGTTGAAAAACAAAATTTAATTATTTTTTTACACCTACTGTAGTCTATTATGTTTGGTTCTTAGTGATGAAAAAACCTAAGACTTTGGGATGGTGAAGAAAAAACCTAAAATATTTGTCATTCATTTATAGTCTTTTAACGCCATGGCTAACTGACGAAGAAACATGAAATTTTGCCAAGGAGAAGAAACATATTGAAAATATTTACATCTAATTTACCATAATTCAATGTGAAAAAGGTAAATATAAATAAGTTTGAGCTTAATTATTTAATTTTAATTTTTACCAATATTATATAAAATATATGTCATGGATTATAGACTTTTGACTATGTTTTTTATTGGGGAAAAACCTAACATTTTGTGATGGAGTTGAAAAATAAAATTTAATTATTTTTTTACACCTAGTATAGTCTATTATGTTTGGTTCTTAGTGATGAAAAAAATCTAATACTTTGGGATGGTGAAGAAAAAACCTAAATTATTTGTCATTCATTTATAGTCTTTTAACTCTCTGGCTTACTGACGAAGAAACATGAAATTTTGTGATGGAGAAGAAACATATTGAACATATTTACATCTAATTTACCATAATTCAATTTGAAAAAGGTAAATATAAATAAGTTTGAGCTCAATTATTTAATTTTTATTTTTACCAATATTATATAAAATATATGTCATGGATTATAGTCTTTTAACTCTGTTTTTTAGTGGGGAAAAACGTAAAATTATGTGATGGAGTTGAAAAATAAAATTTAATTAATTTTTTACACATATTTTAGTCCATTATGTTAGGTTCTTAGTGATTAAAAAAATCCATGACTTTGGGATGGTGAAGAAAAAACCTAAATTATTTGTCATTCATTTATAGTGTTTTAACGCTCTGGCTTACTGACGAAGAAACATGAAATTTTGTGATGGAGAAGAAACATATTGAACATAATTACATCTAATTTACCATAATTCAATTTGAAAAAGGTAAATATAAATATGTTTGAGCTTAATTATTTAATTTTAATTTTTACCAATATTATATAAAATATATGTCATGGATTATAGTCTTTTAACTCTGTTTTTTAGTGGGGAAAAACCTAAAATTATGTGATGCAGTTGAAAAATAAAATTTAATTAATTTTTTACACATAGTTTAGTCCATTATGTTAGGTTCTTAGTGATGAAAAAAATCTATGACTTTGGGATGGTGAAGAAAAAACCTAAAATATTTGTCATTCATTTATAGTGTTTTAACGTTGTGGCTAACTGATGAAGAAACATGAAATTTTGTGACGGAGAAGAAACATATTGAACATAATTACATCTAATTTACCATAATTCAATGTGAAAAAGGTAAATATAAATAAGTTTGAGCTTAATTATTTAATGTTAATTTTTACCTATATTATATAAAATATATGGCATGGATTATAGTCTTTTAACTCTATTTTTTAGTGTGGAAAAACCTAAAATTTTATGACGGAGTTGAAAAATAAAATTTATTTATTTTTTTACACCTACTGTAGTCTATTATGTTTGGTTCTTATTGATGAAAAAACCTAAGACTTTGGGATGGTGAAGAAAAAACCTAAAATATTTGTCATTCATTTATAGTCTTTTAACGCTGTGGCTAACTGACGAAGAAACATGATATTTTGTGACGGAGAAGAAACATGTTGAACATAATTACATCTAATTTACCATAATTCAATGAGAAAAAGGTAAATATAAATATGTTTGAGCTTAATTATTTAATTTTAATTTTTACCTATATTATATAAAATATATGGCATGGATTATAGTCTTTTAACTCTGTTTTTTAGTGGGGGAAAACGTAAAATTATGTGATGGAGTTGAAAAATAAAATTTAATTAATTTTTTACACATATTTTAGTCCATTATGTTAGGTTCTTAGTGATTAAAAAAATCCATGACTTTGGGATGGTGAAGAAAAAACCTAAATTGTTTGTCATTCATTTATAGTGTTTTAACGCTCTGGCTTACTGACGAAGAAACATGAAATTTTGTGATGGAGAAGAAACATATTGAACATAATTACATCTAATTTACCATAATTCAATTTGAAAAAGGTAAATATAAATATATTTGAGCTTAATTATTTAATTTTAATTTTTACCAATATTATATAAAATATATGTCATGGATTATAGTCTTTTACCTCTGTTTTTTAGTGGGGAAAAACCTAAAATTATGTGATGCAGTTGAAAAATAAAATTTAATTAATTTTTTACACATAGTTTAGTCCATTATGTTAGGTTCTTAGTGATGAAAAAAATCTATGACTTTGGGATGGTGAAGAAAAAACCTAAAATATTTGTCATTCATTTATAGTGTTTTAACGTTGTGGCTAACTGATGAAGAAACATGAAATTTTGTGACGGAGAAGAAACATATTGAACATAATTACATCTAATTTACCATAATTCAATGTGAAAAAGGTAAATATAAATAAGTTTGAGCTTAATTATTTAATGTTAATTTTTACCTATATTATATAAAATATATGGCATGGATTATAGTCTTTTAACTCTATTTTTTAGTGTGGAAAAACCTAAAATTTTATGACGGAGTTGAAAAATAAAATTTATTTATTTTTTTACACCTACTGTAGTCTATTATGTTTGGTTCTTAGTGATGAAAAAACCTAAGACTTTGGGATGGTGAAGAAAAAACCTAAAATATTTGTCATTCATTTATAGTCTTTTAACGCTGTGGCTAACTGACGAAGAAACATGATATTTTGTGACGGAGAAGAAACATGTTGAACATAATTACATATAATTTACCATAATTCAATGAGAAAAAGGTAAATATAAATATGTTTGAGCTTAATTATTTAATTTTAATTTTTACCTATATTATATAAAATATATGGCATGGATTATAGTCTTTTAACTCTGTTTTTTAGTGGGGGAAAACCTAAACTTTTGTGATGGAGCTGAAAAATAAAATTTAATTATTTTTTTACACCTACTGTATTCTATTATGTTTGGTTCTTAGTGATGAAAAAAATTTAATACTTTGGGATGGTGAAGAAAAAACCTAAATTATTTGTCATTCATTTATAGTCTTTTAACTCTCTGGCTTACTGACGAAGAAACATGAAATTTTGTGATGGAGAAAAAATATATTGAACATATTTACATCTAATTTACCATAATTCAATGTGAAAAAGGTAAATATAAATAAGTTTGAGCTTAATTATTTAATTTTTATTTTTACCAATATTATATAAAATATATGTCATGGATTATAGTCTTTTAACTCTGTTTTTTGGAGGGGAAAAACGTAAAATTATGTGATGGAGTTGAAAAATAAAATTTAATTAATTTTTTACACATAGTTTAGTCCATTATGTTAGGTTCTTAGTGATGAAAAAAATCTAAGACTTTGGGATGGTGAAGAAAAAACCTAAAATATTTGTCATTCATTTATAGTGTTTTAACGCTGTGGCTGACTGGCAAAGAAACATGAAATTTTGTGAAGGAGAAGAAACATATTGAACATAATTACATCTAATTTACCATAATTAAATGTGAAAAAGGTAAATATATATAAGTTTTAGCTTAATTATTTAATGTTAGTTTTTACCTATATTATATAAAATATATGGCATTGATTATAGTCTTTTAACTCTATTTTTTAGTGGGGAAAAACCAAAAATTTTGTGATGGAGTTGAAAAACAAAATTTAATTATTTTTTTACACCTACTGTAGTCTATTATGTTTGGTTCTTAGTGATGAAAAAACCTAAGACTTTGGGATGGTGAAGAAAAAACCTAAAATATTTGTCATTCATTTATAGTCTTTTAACGCCATGGCTAACTGACGAAGAAACATGAAATTTTGCCAAGGAGAAGAAACATATTGAAAATATTTACATCTAATTTACCATAATTCAATGTGAAAAAGGTAAATATAAATAAGTTTGAGCTTAATTATTTAATTTTAATTTTTACCAATATTATATAAAATATATGTCATGGATTATAGACTTTTGACTATGTTTTTTATTGGGGAAAAACCTAACATTTTGTGATGGAGTTGAAAAATAAAATTTAATTATTTTTTTACACCTAGTATAGTCTATTATGTTTGGTTCTTAGTGATGAAAAAAATCTAATACTTTGGGATGGTGAAGAAAAAACCTAAATTATTTGTCATTCATTTATAGTCTTTTAACTCTCTGGCTTACTGACGAAGAAACATGAAATTTTTGGATGGAGAAGAAACATATTGAACATATTTACATCTAATTTACCATAATTCAATTTGAAAAAGGTAAATATAAATAAGTTTGAGCTTAATTATTTAATTTTAATTTTTACCAATATTATATAAAATATATGTCATGGATTATAGTCTTTTAACTCTATTTTTTAGTGGGGAAAAACCTAAAATTATGTGATGCAGTTGAAAAATAAAATTTAATTAATTTTTTACACATAGTTTAGTCCATTATGTTAGGTTCTTAGTGATGAAAAAAATCTATGACTTTGGGATGGTGAAGAAAAAACCTAAAATATTTGTCATTCATTTATAGTTTTTAACGTTGTGGCTAACTGACGAAGAAACATGAAATTTTGTGACGGAGAAGAAACATATTGAACATAATTACATCTAATTTACCATAATTCAATGTGAAAAAGGTAAATATAAATAAGTTTGAGCTTAATTATTTAATTTTAATTTTTACCTATATTATATAAAATATATGGCATGGATTATAGTCTTTTAACTCTATTTTTTAGTGTGGAAAAACCTAAAATTTAATGACGGAGTTGAAAAATAAAATTTATTTATTTTTTTACACCTACTGTAGTCTATTATGTTTGGTTCTTAGTGATGAAAAAACCTAAGACTTTGGGATGGTGAAGAAAAAACCTAAAATATTTGTCATTCATTTATAGTCTTTTAACGCTGTGGCTAACTGACGAAGAAACATGATATTTTGTGACGGAGAAGAAACATGTTGAACATAATTACATCTAATTTACCATAATTCAATGAGAAAAAGGTAAACAAAAATTTGTTTGAGCTTAATTATTTAATTTTAAATTTTACCTATATTATATAAAATATATGGCATGGATTATAGTCTTTTAACTCTGTTTTTTAGTGGGGAAAAACCTAAAATTTTGTGATGGAGCTGAAAAATAAAATTTAATTATTTTTTTACACCTACTGTAGTCTATTATGTTTGGTTCTTAGTGATGAAAAAAATTTAATACTTTGGGATGGTGAAGAAAAAACCTAAATTATTTGTCATTCATTTATAGTCTTTTAACTCTCTGGCTTATTGACGAAGAAACATGAAATTTTGTGATGGAGAAGAAACATATTGAACATATTTACATCTAATTTACCATAATTCAATGTGAAAAAGGTAAATATAAATAAGTTTGAGCTTAATTATTTAATTTTTATTTTTACCAATATTATATAAAATATATGTCATGGATTATAGTCTTTTAACTCTGTTTTTTGGTGGGGAAAAACGTAAAATTATGTGATGGAGTTGAAAAATAAAATTTAATTAATTTTTTACACATAGTTTAGTCCATTATGTTAGGTTCTTAGTGATGAAAAATATCTAAGACTTTGGGATGGTGAAGAAAAAACCTAAAATATTTGTCATTCATTTATAGTGTTTTAACGCTGTGGCTGACTGGCAAAGAAACATGAAATTTTGTGACGGAGAAGAAACATATTGAACATAATTACATCTAATTTACCATAATTCAATGTGAAAAAGGTAAATATATATAAGTTTTAGCTTAATTATTTAATGTTAGTTTTTACCTATATTATATAAAATATATGGCATTGATTATAGTCTTTTAACTCTATTTTTTAGTGGGGAAAAACCAAAAATTTTGTGATGGAGTTGAAAAACAAAATTTAATTATTTTTTTACACCTACTGTAGTCTATTATGTTTGGTTCTTAGTGATGAAAAAACCTAAGACTTTGGGATGGTGAAGAAAAAACCTAAAATATTTGTCATTCATTTATAGTCTTTTAACGCCATGGCTAACTGACGAAGAAACATGAAATTTTGCCAAGGAGAAGAAACATATTGAAAATATTTACATCTAATTTACCATAATTCAATGTGAAAAAGGTAAATATAAATAAGTTTGAGCTTAATTATTTAATTTTAATTTTTACCAATATTATATAAAATATATGTCATGGATTATAGACTTTTGACTATGTTTTTTATTGGGGAAAAACCTAACATTTTGTGATGGAGTTGAAAAATAAAATTTAATTATTTTTTTACACCTAGTATAGTCTATTATGTTTGGTTCTTAGTGATGAAAAAAATCTAATACTTTGGGATGGTGAAGAAAAAACCTAAATTATTTGTCATTCATTTATAGTCTTTTAACTCTCTGGCTTACTGACGAAGAAACATGAAATTTTTGGATGGAGAAGAAACATATTGAACATATTTACATCTAATTTACCATAATTCAATTTGAAAAAGGTAAATATAAATAAGTTTGAGATTAATTATTTAATTTTAATTTTTACCAATATTATATAAAATATATGTCATGGATTATAGTCTTTTAACTCTATTTTTTAGTGGGGAAAAACCTAAAATTATGTGATGCAGTTGAAAAATAAAATTTAATTAATTTTTTACACATAGTTTAGTCCATTATGTTAGGTTCTTAGTGATGAAAAAAATCTATGACTTTGGGATGGTGAAGAAAAAACCTAAAATATTTGTCATTCATTTATAGTTTTTAACGTTGTGGCTAACTGACGAAGAAACATGAAATTTTGTGACGGAGAAGAAACATATTGAACATAATTACATCTAATTTACCATAATTCAATGTGAAAAAGGTAAATATAAATAAGTTTGAGCTTAATTATTTAATGTTAATTTTTACCTATATTATATAAAATATATGACATGGATTATAGTCTTTTAACTCTATTTTTTAGTGTGGAAAAACCTAAAATTTTATGACGGAGTTGAAAAATAAAATTTATTTATTTTTTTACACCTACTGTAGTCTATTATGTTTGGTTCTTAGTGATGAAAAAACCTAAGACTTTGGGATGGTGAAGAAAAAACCTAAAATATTTGTCATTCATTTATAGTCTTTTAACGCTGTGGCTAACTGACGAAGAAACATGATATTTTGTGACGGAGAAGAAACATGTTGAACATAATTACATCTAATTTACCATAATTCAATGAGAAAAAGGTAAATATAAATTTGTTTGAGCTTAATTATTTAATTTTAATTTTTACCTATATTATATAAAATATATGGCATGGATTATAGTCTTTTAACTCTATTTTTTAGTGGGGAAAAACCTACAATTTTGTGATGGAGCTGAAAAATAAAATTTAATTATTTTTTTACACCTACTGTAGTCTATTATGTTTGGTTCTTAGTGATGAAAAAAATTTAATACTTTGGGATGGTGAAGAAAAAACCTAAATTATTTGTCATTCATTTATAGTCTTTTAACTCTCTGGCTTACTGACGAAGAAACATGAAATTTTGTGATGGAGAAGAAACATATTGAACATATTTACATCTAATTTACCATAATTCAATGTGAAAAAGGTAAATATAAATAAGTTTGAGCTTAATTATTTAATTTTTATTTTTACCAATATTATATAAAATATATGTCATGGATTATAGTCTTTTAACTCTGTTTTTTGGTGGGGAAAAACGTAAAATTATGTGATGGAGTTGAAAAATAAAATTTAATTAATTTTTTACACATAGTTTAGTCCATTATGTTAGGTTCTTAGTGATGAAAAAAATCTAAGACTTTGGGATGGTGAAGAAAAAACCTAAAATATTTGTCATTCATTTATAGTGTTTTAACGCTGTGGCTGACTGGCGAAGAAACATGAAATTTTGTGACGGAGAAGAAACATATTGAACATAATTACATCTAATTTACCATAATTCAATGTGAAAAAGGTAAATATATATAAGTTTTAGCTTAATTATTTAATGTTAGTTTTTACCTATATTATATAAAATATATGGCATTGATTATAGTCTTTTAACTCTATTTTTTAGTGGGGAAAAACCAAAAATTTTGTGATGGAGTTGAAAAACAAAATTTAATTATTTTTTTACACCTACTGTAGTCTATTATGTTTGGTTCTTAGTGATGAAAAAACCTAAGACTTTGGGATGGTGAAGAAAAAACCTAAAATATTTGTCATTCATTTATAGTCTTTTAACGCCATGGCTAACTGACGAAGAAACATGAAATTTTGCCAAGGAGAAGAAACATATTGAAAATATTTACATCTAATTTACCATAATTCAATGTGAAAAAGGTAAATATAAATAAGTTTGAGCTTAATTATTTAATTTTAATTTTTACCAATATTATATAAAATATATGTCATGGATTATAGACTTTTGACTATGTTTTTTATTGCGGAAAAACCTAACATTTTGTGATGGAGTTGAAAAATAAAATTTAATTATTTTTTTACACCTAGTATAGTCTATTATGTTTGGTTCTTAGTGATGAAAAAAATCTAATACTTTGGGATGGTGAAGAAAAAACCTAAATTATTTGTCATTCATTTATAGTCTTTTAACTCTCTGGCTTACTGACGAAGAAACATGAAATTTTTGGATGGAGAAGAAACATATTGAACATATTTACATCTAATTTACCATAATTCAATTTGAAAAAGGTAAATATAAATAAGTTTGAGCTTAATTATTTAATTTTAATTTTTACCAATATTATATAAAATATATGTCATGGATTATAGTCTTTTAACTCTGTTTTTTAGTGGGGAAAAACCTAAAATTATGTGATGCAGTTGAAAAATAAAATTTAATTAATTTTTTACACATAGTTTAGTCCATTATGTTAGGTTCTTAGTGATGAAAAAAATCTATGACTTTGGGATGGTGAAGAAAAAACCTAAAATATTTGTCATTCATTTATAGTGTTTTAACGCTGTGGCTGACTGGCGAAGAAACATGAAATTTTGTGACGGAGAAGAAACATATTGAACATAATTACATCTAATTTACCATAATTCAATGTGAAAAAGGTAAATATATATAAGTTTTAGCTTAATTATTTAATGTTAGTTTTTACCTATATTATATAAAATATATGGCATTGATTATAGTCTTTTAACTCTATTTTTTAGTGGGGAAAAACCAAAAATTTTGTGATGGAGTTGAAAAACAAAATTTAATTATTTTTTTACACCTACTGTAGTCTATTATGTTTGGTTCTTAGTGATGAAAAAACCTAAGACTTTGGGATGGTGAAGAAAAAACCTAAAATATTTGTCATTCATTTATAGTCTTTTAACGCCATGGCTAACTGACGAAGAAACATGAAATTTTGCCAAGGAGAAGAAACATATTGAAAATATTTACATCTAATTTACCATAATTCAATGTGAAAAAGGTAAATATAAATAAGTTTGAGCTTAATTATTTAATTTTAATTTTTACCAATATTATATAAAATATATGTCATGGATTATAGACTTTTGACTATGTTTATTATTGCGGAAAAACCTAACATTTTGTGATGGAGTTGAAAAACAAAATTTAATTATTTTTTTACACCTAGTATAGTCTATTATGTTTGGTTCTTAGTGATGAAAAAAATCTAATACTTTGGGATGGTGAAGAAAAAACCTAAATTATTTGTCATTCATTTATAGTCTTTTAACTCTCTGGCTTACTGACGAAGAAACATGAAATTTTTGGATGAAGAAGAAACATATTGAACATATTTACATCTAATTTACCATAATTCAATTTGAAAAAGGTAAATATAAATAAGTTTGAGCTTAATTATTTAATTTTAATTTTTACCAATATTATATAAAATATATGTCATGGATTATAGTCTTTTAACTCTGTTTTTTAGTGGGGAAAAACCTAAAATTATGTGATGCAGTTGAAAAATAAAATTTAATTAATTTTTTACACATAGTTTAGTCCATTATGTTAGGTTCTTAGTGATGAAAAAAATCTATGACTTTGGGATGGTGAAGAAAAAACCTAAAATATTTGTCATTCATTTATAGTGTTTTAACGCTGTGGCTGACTGGCGAAGAAACATGAAATTTTGTGACGGAGAAGAAACATATTGAACATAATTACATCTAATTTACCATAATTCAATGTGAAAAAGGTAAATATATATAAGTTTTAGCTTAATTATTTAATGTTAGTTTTTACCTATATTATATAAAATATATGGCATGGATTATAGTCTTTTAACTCTATTTTTTAGTGGGGAAAAACCAAAAATTTTGTGATGGAGTTGAAAAACAAAATTTAATTATTTTTTTACACCTACTGTAGTCTATTATGTTTGGTTCTTAGTGATGAAAAAACCTAAGACTTTGGGATGGTGAAGAAAAAACCTAAAATATTTGTCATTCATTTATAGTCTTTTAACGCCATGGCTAACTGACGAAGAAACATGAAATTTTGCCAAGGAGAAGAAACATATTGAAAATATTTACATCTAATTTACCATAATTCAATGTGAAAAAGGTAAATATAAATAAGTTTGAGCTTAATTATTTAATTTTAATTTTTACCAATATTATATAAAATATATGTCATGGATTATAGACTTTTGACTATGTTTATTATTGCGGAAAAACCTAACATTTTGTGATGGAGTTGAAAAATAAAATTTAATTATTTTTTTACACCTAGTATAGTCTATTATGTTTGGTTCTTAGTGATGAAAAAAATCTAATACTTTGGGATGGTGAAGAAAAAACCTAAATTCTTTGTCATTCATTTATAGTCTTTTAACTCTCTGGCTTACTGACGAAGAAACATGAAATTTTTGGATGGAGAAGAAACATATTGAACATATTTACATCTAATTTACCATAATTCAATTTGAAAAAGGTAAATATAAATAAGTTTGAGCTTAATTATTTAATTTTAATTTTTACCAATATTATATAAAATATATGTCATGGATTATAGTCTTTTAACTCTGTTTTTTAGTGGGGAAAAACCTAAAATTATGTGATGCAGTTGAAAAATAAAATTTAATTAATTTTTTACACATAGTTTAGTCCATTATGTTAGGTTCTTAGTGATGAAAAAAATCTATGACTTTGGGATGGTGAAGAAAAAACCTAAAATATTTGTCATTCATTTATAGTGTTTTAACGCTGTGGCTGACTGGCGAAGAAACATGAAATTTTGTGACGGAGAAGAAACATATTGAACATAATTACATCTAATTTACCATAATTCAATGTGAAAAAGGTAAATATATATAAGTTTTAGCTTAATTATTTAATGTTAGTTTTTACCTATATTATATAAAATATATGGCATTGATTATAGTCTTTTAACTCTATTTTTTAGTGGGGAAAAACCAAAAATTTTGTGATGGAGTTGAAAAACAAAATTTAATTATTTTTTTACACCTACTGTAGTCTATTATGTTTGGTTCTTAGTGATGAAAAAACCTAAGACTTTGGGATGGTGAAGAAAAAACCTAAAATATTTGTCATTCATTTATAGTCTTTTAACGCCATGGCTAACTGACGAAGAAACATGAAATTTTGCCAAGGAGAAGAAACATATTGAAAATATTTACATCTAATTTACCATAATTCAATGTGAAAAAGGTAAATATAAATAAGTTTGAGCTTAATTATTTAATTTTAATTTTTACCAATATTATATAAAATATATGTCATGGATTATAGACTTTTGACTATGTTTATTATTGCGGAAAAACCTAACATTTTGTGATGGAGTTGAAAAACAAAATTTAATTATTTTTTTACACCTAGTATAGTCTATTATGTTTGGTTCTTAGTGATGAAAAAAATCTAATACTTTGGGATGGTGAAGAAAAAACCTAAATTATTTGTCATTCATTTATAGTCTTTTAACTCTCTGGCTTACTGACGAAGAAACATGAAATTTTTGGATGAAGAAGAAACATATTGAACATATTTACATCTAATTTACCATAATTCAATTTGAAAAAGGTAAATATAAATAAGTTTGAGCTTAATTATTTAATTTTAATTTTTACCAATATTATATAAAATATATGTCATGGATTATAGTCTTTTAACTCTGTTTTTTAGTGGGGAAAAACCTAAAATTATGTGATGCAGTTGAAAAATAAAATTTAATTAATTTTTTACACATAGTTTAGTCCATTATGTTAGGTTCTTAGTGATGAAAAAAATCTATGACTTTGGGATGGTGAAGAAAAAACCTAAAATATTTGTCATTCATTTATAGTGTTTTAACGCTGTGGCTGACTGGCGAAGAAACATGAAATTTTGTGACGGAGAAGAAACATATTGAACATAATTACATCTAATTTACCATAATTCAATGTGAAAAAGGTAAATATATATAAGTTTTAGCTTAATTATTTAATGTTAGTTTTTACCTATATTATATAAAATATATGGCATGGATTATAGTCTTTTAACTCTATTTTTTAGTGGGGAAAAACCAAAAATTTTGTGATGGAGTTGAAAAACAAAATTTAATTATTTTTTTACACCTACTGTAGTCTATTATGTTTGGTTCTTAGTGATGAAAAAACCTAAGACTTTGGGATGGTGAAGAAAAAACCTAAAATATTTGTCATTCATTTATAGTCTTTTAACGCCATGGCTAACTGACGAAGAAACATGAAATTTTGCCAAGGAGAAGAAACATATTGAAAATATTTACATCTAATTTACCATAATTCAATGTGAAAAAGGTAAATATAAATAAGTTTGAGCTTAATTATTTAATTTTAATTTTTACCAATATTATATAAAATATATGTCATGGATTATAGACTTTTGACTATGTTTATTATTGCGGAAAAACCTAACATTTTGTGATGGAGTTGAAAAATAAAATTTAATTATTTTTTTACACCTAGTATAGTCTATTATGTTTGGTTCTTAGTGATGAAAAAAATCTAATACTTTGGGATGGTGAAGAAAAAACCTAAATTATTTGTCATTCATTTATAGTCTTTTAACTCTCTGGCTTACTGACGAAGAAACATGAAATTTTTGGATGGAGAAGAAACATATTGAACATATTTACATCTAATTTACCATAATTCAATTTGAAAAAGGTAAATATAAATAAGTTTGAGCTTAATTATTTAATTTTAATTTTTACCAATATTATATAAAATATATGTCATGGATTATAGTCTTTTAACTCTGTTTTTTAGTGGGGAAAAACCTAAAATTATGTGATGCAGTTGAAAAATAAAATTTAATTAATTTTTTACACATAGTTTAGTCCATTATGTTAGGTTCTTAGTGATGAAAAAAATCTATGACTTTGGGATGGTGAAGAAAAAACCTAAAATATTTGTCATTCATTTATAGTGTTTTAACGCTGTGGCTGACTGGCGAAGAAACATGAAATTTTGTGACGGAGAAGAAACATATTGAACATAATTACATCTAATTTACCATAATTCAATGTGAAAAAGGTAAATATATATAAGTTTTAGCTTAATTATTTAATGTTAGTTTTTACCTATATTATATAAAATATATGGCATTGATTATAGTCTTTTAACTCTATTTTTTAGTGGGGAAAAACCAAAAATTTTGTGATGGAGTTGAAAAACAAAATTTAATTATTTTTTTACACCTACTGTAGTCTATTATGTTTGGTTCTTAGTGATGAAAAAACCTAAGACTTTGGGATGGTGAAGAAAAAACCTAAAATATTTGTCATTCATTTATAGTCTTTTAACGCCATGGCTAACTGACGAAGAAACATGAAATTTTGCCAAGGAGAAGAAACATATTGAAAATATTTACATCTAATTTACCATAATTCAATGTGAAAAAGGTAAATATAAATAAGTTTGAGCTTAATTATTTAATTTTAATTTTTACCAATATTATATAAAATATATGTCATGGATTATAGACTTTTGACTATGTTTATTATTGCGGAAAAACCTAACATTTTGTGATGGAGTTGAAAAACAAAATTTAATTATTTTTTTACACCTAGTATAGTCTATTATGTTTGGTTCTTAGTGATGAAAAAAATCTAATACTTTGGGATGGTGAAGAAAAAACCTAAATTATTTGTCATTCATTTATAGTCTTTTAACTCTCTGGCTTACTGACGAAGAAACATGAAATTTTTGGATGAAGAAGAAACATATTGAACATATTTACATCTAATTTACCATAATTCAATTTGAAAAAGGTAAATATAAATAAGTTTGAGCTTAATTATTTAATTTTAATTTTTACCAATATTATATAAAATATATGTCATGGATTATAGTCTTTTAACTCTGTTTTTTAGTGGGGAAAAACCTAAAATTATGTGATGCAGTTGAAAAATAAAATTTAATTAATTTTTTACACATAGTTTAGTCCATTATGTTAGGTTCTTAGTGATGAAAAAAATCTATGACTTTGGGATGGTGAAGAAAAAACCTAAAATATTTGTCATTCATTTATAGTGTTTTAACGCTGTGGCTGACTGGCGAAGAAACATGAAATTTTGTGACGGAGAAGAAACATATTGAACATAATTACATCTAATTTACCATAATTCAATGTGAAAAAGGTAAATATATATAAGTTTTAGCTTAATTATTTAATGTTAGTTTTTACCTATATTATATAAAATATATGGCATGGATTATAGTCTTTTAACTCTATTTTTTAGTGGGGAAAAACCAAAAATTTTGTGATGGAGTTGAAAAACAAAATTTAATTATTTTTTTACACCTACTGTAGTCTATTATGTTTGGTTCTTAGTGATGAAAAAACCTAAGACTTTGGGATGGTGAAGAAAAAACCTAAAATATTTGTCATTCATTTATAGTCTTTTAACGCCATGGCTAACTGACGAAGAAACATGAAATTTTGCCAAGGAGAAGAAACATATTGAAAATATTTACATCTAATTTACCATAATTCAATGTGAAAAAGGTAAATATAAATAAGTTTGAGCTTAATTATTTAATTTTAATTTTTACCAATATTATATAAAATATATGTCATGGATTATAGACTTTTGACTATGTTTATTATTGCGGAAAAACCTAACATTTTGTGATGGAGTTGAAAAACAAAATTTAATTATTTTTTTACACCTAGTATAGTCTATTATGTTTGGTTCTTAGTGATGAAAAAAATCTAATACTTTGGGATGGTGAAGAAAAAACCTAAATTATTTGTCATTCATTTATAGTCTTTTAACTCTCTGGCTTACTGACGAAGAAACATGAAATTTTTGGATGAAGAAGAAACATATTGAACATATTTACATCTAATTTACCATAATTCAATTTGAAAAAGGTAAATATAAATAAGTTTGAGCTTAATTATTTAATTTTAATTTTTACCAATATTATATAAAATATATGTCATGGATTATAGTCTTTTAACTCTGTTTTTTAGTGGGGAAAAACCTAAAATTATGTGATGCAGTTGAAAAATAAAATTTAATTAATTTTTTACACATAGTTTAGTCCATTATGTTAGGTTCTTAGTGATGAAAAAAATCTATGACTTTGGGATGGTGAAGAAAAAACCTAAAATATTTGTCATTCATTTATAGTGTTTTAACGCTGTGGCTGACTGGCGAAGAAACATGAAATTTTGTGACGGAGAAGAAACATATTGAACATAATTACATCTAATTTACCATAATTCAATGTGAAAAAGGTAAATATATATAAGTTTTAGCTTAATTATTTAATGTTAGTTTTTACCTATATTATATAAAATATATGGCATGGATTATAGTCTTTTAACTCTATTTTTTAGTGGGGAAAAACCAAAAATTTTGTGATGGAGTTGAAAAACAAAATTTAATTATTTTTTTACACCTACTGTAGTCTATTATGTTTGGTTCTTAGTGATGAAAAAACCTAAGACTTTGGGATGGTGAAGAAAAAACCTAAAATATTTGTCATTCATTTATAGTCTTTTAACGCCATGGCTAACTGACGAAGAAACATGAAATTTTGCCAAGGAGAAGAAACATATTGAAAATATTTACATCTAATTTACCATAATTCAATGTGAAAAAGGTAAATATAAATAAGTTTGAGCTTAATTATTTAATTTTAATTTTTACCAATATTATATAAAATATATGTCATGGATTATAGACTTTTGACTATGTTTATTATTGCGGAAAAACCTAACATTTTGTGATGGAGTTGAAAAATAAAATTTAATTATTTTTTTACACCTAGTATAGTCTATTATGTTTGGTTCTTAGTGATGAAAAAAATCTAATACTTTGGGATGGTGAAGAAAAAACCTAAATTATTTGTCATTCATTTATAGTCTTTTAACTCTCTGGCTTACTGACGAAGAAACATGAAATTTTTGGATGGAGAAGAAACATATTGAACATATTTACATCTAATTTACCATAATTCAATTTGAAAAAGGTAAATATAAATAAGTTTGAGCTTAATTATTTAATTTTAATTTTTACCAATATTATATAAAATATATGTCATGGATTATAGTCTTTTAACTCTGTTTTTTAGTGGGGAAAAACCTAAAATTATGTGATGCAGTTGAAAAATAAAATTTAATTAATTTTTTACACATAGTTTAGTCCATTATGTTAGGTTCTTAGTGATGAAAAAAATCTATGACTTTGGGATGGTGAAGAAAAAACCTAAAATATTTGTCATTCATTTATAGTTTTTAACGTTGTGGCTAACTGACGAAGAAACATGAAATTTTGTGACGGAGAAGAAACATATTGAACATAATTACATCTAATTTACCATAATTCAATGTGAAAAAGGTAAATATAAATAAGTTTGAGCTTAATTATTTAATGTTAATTTTTACCTATATTATATAAAATATATGGCATGGATTATAGTCTTTTAACTCTATTTTTTAGTGTGGAAAAACCTAAAATTTTATGACAGAGTTGAAAAATAAAATTTATTTATTT
Source organism: Lathyrus sativus (assembly GCA_963859935.3). NCBI lineage: Eukaryota > Viridiplantae > Streptophyta > Magnoliopsida > Fabales > Fabaceae > Lathyrus > Lathyrus sativus. The sequence continues at coordinate 3,035,320 of CAWUDS030001307.1, read as the reverse complement.
TTTTACACCTACTGTAGTCTATTATGTTTGGTTCTTAGTGATGAAAAAACCTAAGACTTTGGGATGGTGAAGAAAAAACCTAAAATATTTGTCATTCATTTATAGTCTTTTAACGCTGTGGCTAACTGACGAAGAAACATGATATTTTGTGACGGAGAAGAAAAATGTTGAACATAATTACATCTAATTTACCATAATTCAATGAGAAAAAGGTAAATATAAATATGTTTGAGCTTAATTATTTAATTTTAATTTTTACCTATATTATATAAAATATATGGCATGGATTATAGTCTTTTAACTCTGTTTTTTAGTGGGGAAAAACCTAAAATTTTGTGATGGAGCTGAGAAATAAAATTTAATTATTTTTTTACACCTACTGTAGTCTATTATGTTTGGTTCTTAGTGATGAAAAAAATTTAATACTTTGGGATGGTGAAGAAAAAACCTAAATTATTTGTCATTCATTTATAGTCTTTTAACTCTCTGGCTTACTGACGAAGAAACATGAAATTTTGTGATGGAGAAGAAACATATTGAACATATTTACATTTAATTTACCATAATTCAATGTGAAAAAGGTAAATATAAATAAGTTTGAGCTTAATTATTTAATTTTTATTTTTACCAATATTATATAAAATATATGTCATGGATTATAGTCTTTTAACTCTGTTTTTTGGTGGGGAAAAACGTAAAATTATGTGATGGAGTTGAAAAATAAAATTTAATTAATTTTTTACACATAGTTTAGTCCATTATGTTAGGTTCTTAGTGATGAAAAAAATCTAAGACTTTGGGATGGTGAAGAAAAAACCTAAAATATTTGACATTCATTTATAGTGTTTTAACGCTGTGGCTGACTGGCGAAGAAACATGAAATTTTGTGACGGAGAAGAAACATATTGAACATAATTACATCTAATTTACCATAATTCAATGTGAAAAAGGTAAATATATATAAGTTTTAGCTTAATTATTTAATGTTAGTTTTTACCTATATTATATAAAATATATGGCATTGATTATAGTCTTTTAACTATATTTTTTAGTGGGGAAAAACCAAAAATTTTGTGATGGAGTTGAAAAACAAAATTTAATTATTTTTTTACACCTACTGTAGTCTATTATGTTTGGTTCTTAGTGATGAAAAAACCTAAGACTTTGGGATGGTGAAGAAAAAACCTAAAATATTTGTCATTCATTTATAGTTTTTAACGTTGTGGCTAACTGACGAAGAAACATGAAATTTTGTGACGGAGAAGAAACATATTGAACATAATTACATCTAATTTACCATAATTCAATGTGAAAAAGGTAAATATAAATAAGTTTGAGCTTAATTATTTAATGTTAATTTTTACCTATATTATATAAAATATATGGCATGGATTATAGTCTTTTAACTCTATTTTTTAGTGTGGAAAAACCTAAAATTTTATGACAGAGTTGAAAAATAAAATTTATTATTTTTTTACACCTACTGTAGTCTATTATGTTTGGTTCTTAGTGATGAAAAAACCTAAGACTTTGGGATGGTGAAGAAAAAACCTAAAATATTTGTCATTCATTTATAGTCTTTTAACGCTGTGGCTAACTGACGAAGAAACATGATATTTTGTGACGGAGAAGAAACATGTTGAACATAATTACATCTAATTTACCATAATTCAATGAGAAAAAGGTAAATATAAATATGTTTGAGCTTAATTATTTAATTTTAATTTTTACCTATATTATATAAAATATATGGCATGGATTATAGTCTTTTAACTCTGTTTTTTAGTGGGGAAAAACCTAAAATTTTGTGATGGAGCTGAGAAATAAAATTTAATTATTTTTTTACACCTACTGTAGTCTATTATGTTTGGTTCTTAGTGATGAAAAAAATTTAATACTTTGGGATGGTGAAGAAAAAACCTAAATTATTTGTCATTCATTTATAGTCTTTTAACTCTCTGGCTTACTGACGAAGAAACATGAAATTTTGTGATGGAGAAGAAACATATTGAACATATTTACATTTAATTTACCATAATTCAATGTGAAAAAGGTAAATATAAATAAGTTTGAGCTTAATTATTTAATTTTTATTTTTACCAATATTATATAAAATATATGTCATGGATTATAGTCTTTTAACTCTGTTTTTTGGTGGGGAAAAACGTAAAATTATGTGATGGAGTTGAAAAATAAAATTTAATTAATTTTTTACACATAGTTTAGTCCATTATGTTAGGTTCTTAGTGATGAAAAAAAATCTAAGACTTTGGGATGGTGAAGAAAAAACCTAAAATATTTGACATTCATTTATAGTGTTTTAACGCTGTGGCTGACTGGCGAAGAAACATGAAATTTTGTGACGGAGAAGAAACATATTGAACATAATTACATCTAATTTACCATAATTCAATGTGAAAAAGGTAAATATATATAAGTTTTAGCTTAATTATTTAATGTTAGTTTTTACCTATATTATATAAAATATATGGCATTGATTATAGTCTTTTAACTATATTTTTTAGTGGGGAAAAACCAAAAATTTTGTGATGGAGTTGAAAAACAAAATTTAATTATTTTTTTACACCTACTGTAGTCTATTATGTTTGGTTCTTAGTGATGAAAAAACCTAAGACTTTGGGATGGTGAAGAAAAAACCTAAAATATTTGTCATTCATTTATAGTTTTTAACGTTGTGGCTAACTGACGAAGAAACATGAAATTTTGTGACGGAGAAGAAACATATTGAACATAATTACATCTAATTTACCATAATTCAATGTGAAAAAGGTAAATATAAATAAGTTTGAGCTTAATTATTTAATGTTAATTTTTACCTATATTATATAAAATATATGGCATGGATTATAGTCTTTTAACTCTATTTTTTAGTGTGGAAAAACCTAAAATTTTATGACAGAGTTGAAAAATAAAATTTATTATTTTTTTACACCTACTGTAGTCTATTATGTTTGGTTCTTAGTGATGAAAAAACCTAAGACTTTGGGATGGTGAAGAAAAAACCTAAAATATTTGTCATTCATTTATAGTCTTTTAACGCTGTGGCTAACTGACGAAGAAACATGATATTTTGTGACGGAGAAGAAACATGTTGAACATAATTACATCTAATTTACCATAATTCAATGAGAAAAAGGTAAATATAAATATGTTTGAGCTTAATTATTTAATTTTAATTTTTACCTATATTATATAAAATATATGGCATGGATTATAGTCTTTTAACAATTTTTTTTAGTGGGGAAAAACCTAAAATTTTGTGATGGAGCTGAGAAATAAAATTTAATTATTTTTTTACACCTATTGTAGTCTATTATGTTTGGTTCTTAGTGATGAAAAAAATTTAATACTTTGGGATGGTGAAGAAAAAACCTAAATTATTTGTCATTCATTTATAGTCTTTTAACTCTCTGGCTTACTGACGAAGAAACATGAAATTTTGTGATGGAGAAGAAACATATTGAACATATTTACATTTAATTTACCATAATTCAATGTGAAAAAGGTAAATATAAATAAGTTTGAGCTTAATTATTTAATTTTTATTTTTACCAATATTATATAAAATATATGTCATGGATTATAGTCTTTTAACTCTGTTTTTTGGTGGGGAAAAACGTAAAATTATGTGATGGAGTTGAAAAATAAAATTTAATTAATTTTTTACACATAGTTTAGTGCATTATGTTAGGTTCTTAGTGATGAAAAAAATCTAAGACTTTGGGATGGTGAAGAAAAAACCTAAAATATTTGACATTCATTTATAGTGTTTTAACGCTGTGGCTGACTGGCGAAGAAACATGAAATTTTGTGACGGAGAAGAAACATATTGAACATAATTACATCTAATTTACCATAATTCAATGTGAAAAAGGTAAATATATATAAGTTTTAGCTTAATTATTTAATGTTAGTTTTTACCTATATTATATAAAATATATGGCATTGATTATAGTCTTTTAACTATATTTTTTAGTGGGGAAAAACCAAAAATTTTGTGATGGAGTTGAAAAACAAAATTTAATTATTTTTTTACACCTACTGTAGTCTATTATGTTTGGTTCTTAGTGATGAAAAAACCTAAGACTTTGGGATGGTGAAGAAAAAACCTAAAATATTTGTCATTCATTTATAGTCTTTTAACGCCATGGCTAACTGACGAAGAAACATGAAATTTTGCCAAGGAGAAGAAACATATTGAAAATATTTACATCTAATTTACCATAATTCAATGTGAAAAAGGTAAATATAAATAAGTTTGAGCTTAATTATTTAATTTTAATTTTTACCAATATTATATAAAATATATGTCATGGATTATAGACTTTTGACTATGTTTTTTATTGGGGAAAAACCTAACATTTTGTGATGAAGTTGAAAAATAAAATTTAATTATTTTTTTACACCTAGTATAGTCTATTATGTTTGGTTCTTAGTGATGAAAAAAATCTAATACTTTGGGATGGTGAAGAAAAAACCTAAATTATTTGTCATTCATTTATAGTCTTTTAACTCTCTGGCTTACTGACGAAGAAACATGAAATTTTTGGATGGAGAAGAAACATATTGAACATATTTACATCTAATTTACCATAATTCAATTTGAAAAAGGTAAATATAAATAAGTTTAAGCTTAATTATTTAATTTTAATTTTTACCAATATTATATAAAATATATGTCATGGATTATAGTCTTTTAACTCTATTTTTTAGTGGGGAAAAACCTAAAATTATGTGATGTAGTTGAAAAATAAAATTTAATTAATTTTTACACATAGTTTAGTCCATTATATTACGTTCTTAGTGATTAAAAAAATCTAAGACTTTGGGATGGTGAAGAAAAAACCTAAAATATTTGTCATTCATTTATAGTGTTTTAACGCTGTGGCTAACTGACGAAGAAACATGAAATTTTGTGATGGAGAAGAAACATATTGAACATAATTACATCTAATTTACCATAATTCAATGTGAAAAAGTTAAAAATAAATAAGTTTGAGATTAATTATTTAATGTTAGTTTTTACCTATATTATATAAAATATATGGCATGGATTATAGTCTTTTAACTCTATTTTTTAGTGGGGAAAAACCTAAAATTTTGTGATGGAGTTGAAAAATAAAATTTAATTATTTTTTTACACATAGTGTAGTCCATTATGTTAGGTTCTTAGTGATGAAAAAAATCTAAGACTTTGGGATGGTGAAGAAAAAACCTAAAATATTTGTCATTCATTTATAGTATTTTAACGCTATGGCTAACTGACGAAGAAACATGAAATTTTGTGACGGAGAAGAAACATATTGAACATAATTACATCTAATTTACCATAATTCAATGTGAAAAAGGTAAATATAAATAAGTTTGAGCTTAATTATTTAATGTTAATTTATACCTATATTATATAAAATACATGGCAAGGATTATCGTCTTTTAACTTTGTTTTTTAGTGGGGAAAAACCTAAAATTTTGTGATGGAGTTGAAAAATAAAATTTAATTAATTTTTTACACCTAGTATAGTCTATTATGTTTGGTTCTTAGTGATGAAAAAACCTAAGACTTTGGGATGGTGAAGAAAAAACCTAAAATATTTGTCATTCATTTATAGTCTTTTAACGCCATGGCTAACTGACGAAGAAACATGAAATTTTGTCAAGGAGAAGAAACATATTGAAAATATTTACATCTAATTTACCATGATTCAATGTGAAAAAGGTAAATATAAATATTTTTGAGCTTAATTATTTAATTTTAATTTTTACCTATATTATATAAAATATATGGCATGGATTATAGTCTTTTAACTCTGTTTTTTAATGGGGAAAAACCTAAAATTTTTTGATGGAGCTGAAAAATAAAATTTAATTATTTTTTTACACCTACTGTAGTCTATTATGTTTGGTTCTTAGTGATGAAAAAACCTAAGACTTTCGGATGGAAAAGAAAAAACCTAAAATATTTGTCATTCATTTATAGTCTTTTAACGCTGTGGCTAACTGACGAAGAAACATGAAATTTTGTCAAGGAGAAGAAACATGTTAAACATAATTACATCTAATTTACCATAATTCAATGTGAAAAAGGTAAATATAAATAAGTTTGAGCTTAATTATTTAATTTTAATTTTTACCAATATTATATAAAATATATGTCATGGATTATAGACTTTTGACTATGTTTTTTATTGGGGAAAAACCTAACATTTTGTGATGGAGTTGAAAAATAAAATTTAATTATTTTTTTACACCTAGTATAGTCTATTATGTTTGGTTCTTAGTGATGAAAAAAATCTAATACTTTGGGATGGTGAAGAAAAAACCTAAATTATTTGTCATTCATTTATAGTCTTTTAACTCTCTGGCTTACTGACGAAGAAACATGAAATTTTTGGATGGAGAAGAAACATATTGAACATATTTACATCTAATTTACCATAATTCAATTTGAAAAAGGTAAATATAAATAAGTTTAAGCTTAATTATTTAATTTTAATTTTTACCAATATTATATAAAATATATGTCATGGATTTTTAACTCTGTTTTTTAGTGGGGAAAAACCTAAAATTATGTGATGTAGTTGAAAAATAAAATTTAATTAATTTTTACAAATAGTTTAGTCCATTATATTACGTTCTTAGTGATTAAAAAAATCTAAGACTTTGGGATGGTGAAGAAAAAACCTAAAATATTTGTCATTCATTTATAGTGTTTTAACGCTGTGGCTAACTGACGAAGAAACATGAAATTTTGTGATGGAGAAGAAACATATTGAACATAATTACATCTAATTTACCATAATTCAATGTGAAAAAGTTAAAAATAAATAAGTTTGAGCTTAATTATTTAATGTTAGTTTTTACCTATATTATATAAAATATATGGCATGGATTATAGTCTTTTAACTCTATTTTTTAGTGGGGAAAAACCTAAAATTTTGTGATGGAGTTGAAAAATAAAATTTAATTATTTTTTTACACATAGTGTAGTCCATTATGTTAGGTTCTTAGTGATGAAAAAAATCTAAGACTTTGGGATGGTGAAGAAAAAACCTAAAATATTTGTCATTCATTTATAGTATTTTAACGCTATGGCTAACTGACGAAGAAACATGAAATTTTGTGACGGAGAAGAAACATATTGAACATAATTACATCTAATTTACCATAATTCAATGTGAAAAAGGTAAATATAAATAAGTTTGAGCTTAATTATTTAATGTTAATTTATACCTATATTATATAAAATACATGGCAAGGATTATCGTCTTTTAACTTTGTTTTTTAGTGGGGAAAAACCTAAAATTTTGTGATGGAGTTGAAAAATAAAATTTAATTAATTTTTTACACCTAGTATAGTCTATTATGTTTGGTTCTTAGTGATGAAAAAACCTAAGACTTTGGGATGGTGAAGAAAAAACCTAAAATATTTGTCATTCATTTATAGTCTTTTAACGCCATGGCTAACTGACGAAGAAACATGAAATTTTGCCAAGGAGAAGAAACATATTGAAAATATTTACATCTAATTTACCATAATTCAATGTGAAAAAGGTAAATATAAATAAGTTTGAGCTTAATTATTTAATTTTAATTTTTACCAATATTATATAAAATATATGTCATGGATTATAGACTTTTGACTATGTTTTTTATTGGGGAAAAACCTAACATTTTGTGATGAAGTTGAAAAATAAAATTTAATTATTTTTTTACACCTAGTATAGTCTATTATGTTTGGTTCTTAGTGATGAAAAAAATCTAATACTTTGGGATGGTGAAGAAAAAACCTAAATTATTTGTCATTCATTTATAGTCTTTTAACTCTCTGGCTTACTGACGAAGAAACATGAAATTTTTGGATGGAGAAGAAACATATTGAACATATTTACATCTAATTTACCATAATTCAATTTGAAAAAGGTAAATATAAATAAGTTTAAGCTTAATTATTTAATTTTAATTTTTACCAATATTATATAAAATATATGTCATGGATTATAGTCTTTTAACTCTATTTTTTAGTGGGGAAAAACCTAAAATTATGTGATGTAGTTGAAAAATAAAATTTAATTAATTTTTACACATAGTTTAGTCCATTATATTACGTTCTTAGTGATTAAAAAAATCTAAGACTTTGGGATGGTGAAGAAAAAACCTAAAATATTTGTCATTCATTTATAGTGTTTTAACGCTGTGGCTAACTGACGAAGAAACATGAAATTTTGTGATGGAGAAGAAACATATTGAACATAATTACATCTAATTTACCATAATTCAATGTGAAAAAGTTAAAAATAAATAAGTTTGAGATTAATTATTTAATGTTAGTTTTTACCTATATTATATAAAATATATGGCATGGATTATAGTCTTTTAACTCTATTTTTTAGTGGGGAAAAACCTAAAATTTTGTGATGGAGTTGAAAAATAAAATTTAATTATTTTTTTACACATAGTGTAGTCCATTATGTTAGGTTCTTAGTGATGAAAAAAATCTAAGACTTTGGGATGGTGAAGAAAAAACCTAAAATATTTGTCATTCATTTATAGTATTTTAACGCTATGGCTAACTGACGAAGAAACATGAAATTTTGTGACGGAGAAGAAACATATTGAACATAATTACATCTAATTTACCATAATTCAATGTGAAAAAGGTAAATATAAATAAGTTTGAGCTTAATTATTTAATGTTAATTTATACCTATATTATATAAAATACATGGCAAGGATTATCGTCTTTTAACTTTGTTTTTTAGTGGGGAAAAACCTAAAATTTTGTGATGGAGTTGAAAAATAAAATTTAATTAATTTTTTACACCTAGTATAGTCTATTATGTTTGGTTCTTAGTGATGAAAAAACCTAAGACTTTGGGATGGTGAAGAAAAAACCTAAAATATTTGTCATTCATTTATAGTCTTTTAACGCCATGGCTAACTGACGAAGAAACATGAAATTTTGTCAAGGAGAAGAAACATATTGAAAATATTTACATCTAATTTACCATGATTCAATGTGAAAAAGGTAAATATAAATATTTTTGAGCTTAATTATTTAATTTTAATTTTTACCTATATTATATAAAATATATGGCATGGATTATAGTCTTTTAACTCTGTTTTTTAATGGGGAAAAACCTAAAATTTTTTGATGGAGCTGAAAAATAAAATTTAATTATTTTTTTACACCTACTGTAGTCTATTATGTTTGGTTCTTAGTGATGAAAAAACCTAAGACTTTCGGATGGAAAAGAAAAAACCTAAAATATTTGTCATTCATTTATAGTCTTTTAACGCTGTGGCTAACTGACGAAGAAACATGAAATTTTGTCAAGGAGAAGAAACATGTTAAACATAATTACATCTAATTTACCATAATTCAATGTGAAAAAGGTAAATATAAATAAGTTTGAGCTTAATTATTTAATTTTAATTTTTACCAATATTATATAAAATATATGTCATGGATTATAGACTTTTGACTATGTTTTTTATTGGGGAAAAACCTAACATTTTGTGATGGAGTTGAAAAATAAAATTTAATTATTTTTTTACACCTAGTATAGTCTATTATGTTTGGTTCTTAGTGATGAAAAAAATCTAATACTTTGGGATGGTGAAGAAAAAACCTAAATTATTTGTCATTCATTTATAGTCTTTTAACTCTCTGGCTTACTGACGAAGAAACATGAAATTTTTGGATGGAGAAGAAACATATTGAACATATTTACATCTAATTTACCATAATTCAATTTGAAAAAGGTAAATATAAATAAGTTTAAGCTTAATTATTTAATTTTAATTTTTACCAATATTATATAAAATATATGTCATGGATTTTTAACTCTGTTTTTTAGTGGGGAAAAACCTAAAATTATGTGATGTAGTTGAAAAATAAAATTTAATTAATTTTTACAAATAGTTTAGTCCATTATATTACGTTCTTAGTGATTAAAAAAATCTAAGACTTTGGGATGGTGAAGAAAAAACCTAAAATATTTGTCATTCATTTATAGTGTTTTAACGCTGTGGCTAACTGACGAAGAAACATGAAATTTTGTGATGGAGAAGAAACATATTGAACATAATTACATCTAATTTACCATAATTCAATGTGAAAAAGTTAAAAATAAATAAGTTTGAGCTTAATTATTTAATGTTAGTTTTTACCTATATTATATAAAATATATGGCATGGATTATAGTCTTTTAACTCTATTTTTTAGTGGGGAAAAACCTAAAATTTTGTGATGGAGTTGAAAAATAAAATTTAATTATTTTTTTACACATAGTGTAGTCCATTATGTTAGGTTCTTAGTGATGAAAAAAATCTAAGACTTTGGGATGGTGAAGAAAAAACCTAAAATATTTGTCATTCATTTATAGTATTTTAACGCTATGGCTAACTGACGAAGAAACATGAAATTTTGTGACGGAGAAGAAACATATTGAACATAATTACATCTAATTTACCATAATTCAATGTGAAAAAGGTAAATATAAATAAGTTTGAGCTTAATTATTTAATGTTAATTTATACCTATATTATATAAAATACATGGCAAGGATTATCGTCTTTTAACTTTGTTTTTTAGTGGGGAAAAACCTAAAATTTTGTGATGGAGTTGAAAAATAAAATTTAATTAATTTTTTACACCTAGTATAGTCTATTATGTTTGGTTCTTAGTGATGAAAAAACCTAAGACTTTGGGATGGTGAAGAAAAAACCTAAAATATTTGTCATTCATTTATAGTCTTTTAACGCCATGGCTAACTGACGAAGAAACATGAAATTTTGTCAAGGAGAAGAAACATATTGAAAATATTTACATCTAATTTACCATGATTCAATGTGAAAAAGGTAAATATAAATATTTTTGAGCTTAATTATTTAATTTTAATTTTTACCTATATTATATAAAATATATGGCATGGATTATAGTCTTTTAACTCTGTTTTTTAATGGGGAAAAACCTAAAATTTTTTGATGGAGCTGAAAAATAAAATTTAATTATTTTTTTACACCTACTGTAGTCTATTATGTTTGGTTCTTAGTGATGAAAAAACCTAAGACTTTCGGATGGAAAAGAAAAAACCTAAAATATTTTTCATTCATTTATAGTCTTTTAACGCTGTGGCTAACTGACGAAGAAACATGAAATTTTGTCAAGGAGAAGAAACATGTTAAACATAATTACATCTAATTTACCATAATTCAATGTGAAAAAGGTAAATATAAATAAGTTTGAGCTTAATTATTTAATTTTAATTTTTACCAATATTATATAAAATATATGTCATGGATTATAGACTTTTGACTATGTTTTTTAGTGGGGAAAAACCTAACATTTTGCGATGGAGTTGAAAAACAAAATTTAATTAATTTTTTACACCTAGTATAGTCTATTATGTTTGGTTCTTAGTGATGAAAAAAATCTATAATTCATGGGATGGTGAAGAAAAAAGCTAAAATATTTGTCATTCATTTATAGTCTTTTAACTCTCTGGCATACTGACGAAGAAACATGAAATTTTGTGACAGAGAAGAAACATATTGAACATAATTACATCTAATTTACCATAATTCAAATTGAAAAAGGTAAATATAAATAACTTTCGGCTTAATTATTTAATGTTAATTTATACCTATATTATATAAAATACATGGCATGGATTATCGTCTTTTAACTCTGTTTTTTAGTGGGGAAAAACCTAAAATTTTGTGATGGAGTTGAAAAATAAAATTTAATTAATTTTTTACACCTAGTATAGTCTATAATGTTTGGTTCATATTGATGAAAAAAATCTAAGACTTTGGGATGGTGAAGAAAAAACCTAAAATATTTGTCATTCATTTATAGTCTTTTAATGTTGTGGCTAACTGACGAAGAAACATGAAATTTTGTGACGGAGAAGAAACATATTGAACATAATTACATCTAATTTACCATAATTCAATGTGAAAAAGGTAAATATAAATAAGTTTGAGCTTAATTATTTAATGTTAATTTTTACCTATATTATATAAAATATATGGCATGGATTATAGTCTTTTAACTCTATTTTTTAGTGTGGAAAAACCTAAAATTTTATGATGGAGTTGAAATATAAAATTTAGTTCATTATTTACACCTACTATAGTCTATTATGTTTTGTTCTTAGTGATGAAAAAACCTAAGACTTTTGGATGGTCTAGAAAACACCGAAAATATTTGTCATTCAATTATAGTATTTTAACGCTGTGGCTAACTGACGAAGAAACATGAAATTTTGTGACGGAGAAGAAACATGTTGAACATAATTACATCTAATTTACCATAATTCAATGTGAAAAAGGTAAATATAAATAAGTTTGAGCTTAATTATTTAATTTTAATTTTTACCAATATTATATAAAATATATGTCATGGATTATAGACTTTTGACTATGTTTTTTAGTGGGGAAAAACCTAACATTTTGCGATGGAGTTGAAAAATAAAATTTAATTAATTTTTTACACCTAGTATAGTCTATTATGTTTGGTTCTTAGTGATGAAAAAAATCTATAATCCATGGGATGGTGAAGAAAAAAGCTAAAATATTTGTCATTCATTTATAGTCTTTTAACTCTCTGGCATACTGACGAAGAAACATGAAATTTTTGGACAGAGAAGAAACATATTGAACATAATTACATCTAATTTACCATAATTCAAATTGAAAAAGGTAAATATAAATAACTTTCGGCTTAATTATTTAATGTTAATTTATACCTATATTATATAAAATATATGGCATGGATTATCGTCTTTTAACTCTGTTTTTTAGTGTGGAAAAAGCTAAAATTTTGTGATGGAGTTGACAAATAAAATTTAATTAATTTTTGACACCTAGTATAGTCTATAATGTTTGGTTCATATTGATGAAAAAAATCTAAGAGTTTGGGATGGTGTAGAAAAAACCTAAAATATTTGTCATTCATTTATAGTCTTTTAATGCTGTGGCTAACTGACGAAGAAACATGAAATTTTGTGACAGAGAAGAAACATATTGAACATAATTACATCTAATTTACCATAATTCAATGTGAAAAAGGTAAAATATAAATAAGTTTGAGCTTAATTATTTAATTTTAATTTTTACCTATATTATATAAAATATATGGCATGGATTATAGTCTTTTAACTCTATTTTTTAGTGTGGAAAAACCTAAAATTTTATGATGGAGTTGAAATATAAAATTTAGTTAATTATTTACACCTACTATAGTCTATTATGTTTTGTTCTTAGTGATGAAAAAACCTAAGACTTTTTGATGGTCTAGAAAAAACCTAAAATATTTGTCATTCATTTATAGTCTTTCAACGCTGTGGCTAACCGACGAAGAAACATGAAATTTTGTGACGGAGAAGAAACATGTTGAACATAATTACATCTAATTTACCATAATTCAATGTGAAAAAGGTAAATATAAATAAGTTTGAGCTTAATTATTTAATTTTAATTTTTACCAATATTATATAAAATATATGTCATGGATTATAGACTTTTCACTATGTTTTTTAGTGGGGAAAAACCTAACATTTTGCGATGGAGTTGAAAAATAAAATTTAATTAATTTTTTACACCTAGTATAGTCTATTATGTTTGGTTCTTAGTGATGAAAAAAAATCTATAATCCATGGGATGGTGAAGAAAAAAGCTAAAATATTTGTCATTCATTTATAGTCTTTTAACTCTCTGGCATACTGACGAAGAAACATGAAATTTTGTGACAGAGAAGAAACATATTGAACATAATTACATATAATTTACCATAATTCAAATTGAAAAAGGTAAATATAAATAACTTTCGGCTTAATTATTTAATGTTAATTTATACCTATATTATATAAAATACATGGCATGGATTATCGTCTTTTAACTCTGTTTTTTAGTGGGGAAAAACCTAAAATTTTGTGATGAGGTTGAAAAATAAAATTTAATTAATTTTTTACACCTAGTATAGTCTATAATGTTTGGTTCATATTGATGAAAAAAATCTAAGACTTTGGGATGGTGAAGAAAAAACCTAAAATATTTGTCATTCATTTATAGTCTTTTAGTGCTGTGGCTAACTGACGAAGAAACATGAAATTTTGTGACGGAGAAGAAACATATTGAACATAATTACATCTAATTTACCATAATTCAATGTGAAAAAGGTAAATATAAATAAGTTTGAGCTTAATTATTTAATGTTAATTTTTACCTATATTATATAAAATATATGGCATGGATTATAGTCTTTTAACTCTATTTTTTAGTGTGGAAAAACCTAAAATTTTATGATGGAGTTGAAATATAAAATTTAGTTCATTATTTACACCTACTATAGTCTATTATGTTTTGTTCTTAGTGATGAAAAAACCTAAGACTTTTGGATGGTCTAGAAAAAACCGAAAATATTTGTCATTCAATTATAGTCTTTTAACGCTGTGGCTAACTGACGAAGAAACATGAAATTTTGTGACGGAGAAGAAACATGTTGAACATAATTACATCTAATTTACCGTAATTCAATGTGAAAAAGGTAAATATAAATAAGTTTGAGCTTAATTATTTAATTTTAATTTTTACCAATATTATATAAAATATATGTCATGGATTATAGACTTTTGACTATGTTTTTTAGTGGGGAAAAACCTAACATTTTGCGATGGAGTTGAAAAATAAAATTTAATTAAATTTGTTACACCTAGTATAGTCTATTATGTTTGGTTCTTAGTGATGAAAAAATCTATAATCCATGGGATGGTGAAGAAAAAAGCTAAAATATTTGTCATTCATTTATAGTCTTTTAACTCTCTAGCATACTGACGAAGAAACATGAAATTTTGTGACAGAGAAGAAACATATTGAACATAATTACATCTAATTTAACATAATTCAAATTGAAAAAGGTAAATATAAATAACTTTCGGCTTAATTATTTAATGTTAATTTATACCTATATTATATAAAATATATGGCATGGATTATCGTCTTTTAACTCTGTTTTTTAGTGGGGAAAAACCTAAAATTTTGTGATGGAGTTGAAAAATAAAATTTAATTAATTTTTTACACCTAGTATAGTCTATAATGTTTGGTTCATATTGATGAAAAAAATCTAAGACTTTGGGATGGTGAAGAAAAAACCTAAAATATTTGTCATTCATTTATAGTCTTTTAACGCTGTGGCTAACTGACGAAGAAACATGAAATTTTGTGACGGAGAAGAAACATATTGAACATAATTACATCTAATTTACCATAATTCAATGTGAAAAAGGTAAATATAAAAAAGTTTGAGCTTAATTATTTAATGTTAATTTTTACCTATATTATATAAAATATATGGCATGGATTATAGTCTTTTAACTCTATTTTTTAGTGTGGAAAAACCTAAAATTTTATGATGGAGTTGA
This sequence comes from Lathyrus sativus, assembly GCA_963859935.3. Taxonomy (NCBI): domain Eukaryota; kingdom Viridiplantae; phylum Streptophyta; class Magnoliopsida; order Fabales; family Fabaceae; genus Lathyrus; species Lathyrus sativus. Next base: position 3,019,873 of record CAWUDS030001307.1, on the reverse strand, counting down.
AATATAAAATTTAGTTAATTGTTTACACCTACTATAGTCTATTATGTTTTGTTCTTAGTGATGAAAAAACCTAAGACTTTTGGATGGTCTAGAAAAAACCTAAAATATTTGTCATTCATTTATAGTCTTTCAACGCTGTGGCTAACTGACGAAGAAACATGAAATTTTGTGACGGAGAAGAAACATGTTGAACATAATTACATCTAATTTACCATAATTCAATGTGAAAAAGGTAAATATAAATAAGTTTGAGCTTAATTATTTAATTTTAATTTTTACCAATATTATATAAAATATATGTCATGGATTATAGACTTTTCACTATGTTTTTTAGTGGGGAAAAACCTAACATATTGCGATGGAGTTGAAAAATAAAATTTTATTAATTTTTTACACCTAGTATAGTCTATTATGTTTGGTTCTTAGTGATGAAAAAAATCTATAATCCATGGGATGGTGAAGAAAAAAGCTAAAATATTTGTCATTCATTTATAGTCTTTTAACTCTCTGGCATACTGACGAAGAAACATGAAATTTTGTGACAGAGAAGAAACATATTGAACATAATTACATATAATTTACCATAATTCAAATTGAAAAAGGTAAATATAAATAACTTTCGGCTTAATTATTTAATGTTAATTTATACCTATATTATATAAAATACATGGCATGGATTATCGTCTTTTAACTCTGTTTTTTAGTGGGGAAAAACCTAAAATTTTGTGATGGAGTTGAAAAATAAAATTTAATTAATTTTTTACACCTAGTATAGTCTATAATGTTTGGTTCATATTGATGAAAAAAATCTAAGACTTTGGGATGGTGAAGAAAAAACCTAAAATATTTGTCATTCATTTATAGTCTTTTAACGCTGTGGCTAACTGACGAAGAAACATGAAATTTTGTGACGGAGAAGAAACATATTGAACATAATTACATCTAATTTACCATAATTCAATGTGAAAAAGGTAAATATAAATAAGTTTGAGCTTAATTATTTAATGTTAATTTTTACCTATATTATATAAAATATATGGCATGGATTATAGTCTTTTAACTCTATTTTTTAGTGTGGAAAAACCTAAAATTTTATGATGGAGTTGAAATATAAAATTTAGTTAATTATTTACACCTACTATAGTCTATTATGTTTTGTTCTTAGTGATGAAAAAACCTAAGACTTTTGGATGGTCTAGAAAAAACCTAAAATATTTGTCATTCATTTATAGTCTTTCAACGCTGTGGCTAACTGACGAAGAAACATGAAATTTTGTGACGGAGAAGAAACATGTTGAACATAATTACATCTAATTTACCATAATTCAATGTGAAAAAGGTAAATATAAATAAGTTTGAGCTTAATTATTTAATTTTAATTTTTACCAATATTATATAAAATATATGTCATGGATTATAGACTTTTCACTATGTTTTTTAGTGGGGAAAAACCTAACATATTGCGATGGAGTTGAAAAATAAAATTTAATTAATTTTTTACACCTAGTATAGTCTATTATGTTTGGTTCTTAGTGATGAAAAAAAATCTATAATCCATGGGATGGTGAAGAAAAAAGCTAAAATATTTGTCATTCATTTATAGTCTTTTAACTCTCTGGCATACTGACGAAGAAACATGAAATTTTGTGACAGAGAAGAAACATATTGAACATAATTACATATAATTTACCATAATTCAAATTGAAAAAGGTAAATATAAATAACTTTCGGCTTAATTATTTAATGTTAATTTATACCTATATTATATAAAATACATGGCATGGATTATCGTCTTTTAACTCTGTTTTTTAGTGGGGAAAAACCTAAAATTTTGTGATGGAGTTGAAAAATAAAATTTAATTAATTTTTTACACCTAGTATAGTCTATAATGTTTGGTTCATATTGATGAAAAAAATCTAAGACTTTGGGATGGTGAACAAAAAACCTAAAATATTTGTCATTCATTTATAGTCTTTTAATGTTGTGGCTAACTGACGAAGAAACATGAAATTTTGTGACGGAGAAGAAACATATTGAACATAATTACATCTAATTTACCATAATTCAATGTGAAAAAGGTAAATATAAATAAGTTTGAGCTTAATTATTTAATGTTAATTTTTACCTATATTATATAAAATATATGGCATGGATTATAGTCTTTTAGCTCTATTTTTTAGTGTGGAAAAACCTAAAATTTTATGATGGAGTTGAAATATAAAATTTAGTTCATTATTTACACCTACTATAATCTATTATGTTTTGTTCTTAGTGATGAAAAAACCTAAGACTTTTGGATGGTCTAGAAAAAACCGAAAATATTTGTCATTCAATTATAGTCTTTTAACGTTGTGGCTAACTGACGAAGAAACATGAAATTTTGTGACGGAGAAGAAACATGTTGAACATAATTACATCTAATTTACCATAATTCAATGTGAAAAAGGTAAATATAAATAAGTTTGAGCTTAATTATTTAATTTTAATTTTTACCAATATTATATAAAATATATGTCATGGATTATAGACTTTTGACTATGTTTTTTAGTGGGGAAAAACCTAACATTTTGCGATGGAGTTGAAAAATAAAATTTAATTAATTTTTTACACCTAGTATAGTCTATTATGTTTGGTTCTTAGTGATGAAAAAAATCTATAATCCATTGGATGGTGAAGAAAAAAGCTAAAATATTTGTCATTCATTTATAGTCTTTTAACTCTCTGGCATACTGACGAAGAAACATGAAATTTTTGGACAGAGAAGAAACATATTGAACATAATTACATCTAATTTACCATAATTCAAATTGAAAAAGGTAAATATAAATAACTTTCGGCTTAATTATTTAATGTTAATTTATACCTATATTATATAAAATATATGGCATGGATTATCGTCTTTTAACTCTGTTTTTTAGTGGGGAAAAACCTAAAATTTTGTGATGGAGTTGAAAAATAAAATTTAATTAATTTTTTACACCTAGTATAGTCTATAATGTTTGGTTCATATTGATGAAAAAAATCTAAGACTTTGGGATGGTGAAGAAAAAACCTAAAATATTTGTCATTCATTTAAAGTCTTTTAACGCAGTGGCTAACTGACGAAGAAACATGAAATTTTGTGACGGAGAAGAAACATATTGAACATAATTACATCTAATTTACCATAATTCAATGTGAAAAAGGTAAATATAAATAAGTTTGAGCTTAATTATTTAATGTTAATTTTTACCTATATTATATAAAATATATGGCATGGATTATAGTCTTTTAACTCTATTTTTTAGTGTGGAAAAACCTAAAATATTATGATGGAGTTGAAATATAAAATTTAGTTAATTATTTACACCTACTATAGTATATTATGTTTTGTTCTTAGTGATGAAAAAACCTAAGACTTTTGGATGGTCTAGAAAAAACCTAAAATATTTGTCATTCATTTATAGTCTTTTAATGTTGTGGCTAACTGACGAAGAAACATGAAATTTTGTGACGGAGAAGAAACATGTTGAACATAATTACATCTAATTTACCATAATTCAATATGAAAAAGGTAAATATAAATAAGTTTGAGCTTAATTATTTAATTTTAATTTTTATCAATATTATATAAAATATATGTCATGGATTATAGACTTTTGACTATGTTTTTTAGTGGGGAAAAACTTAACATTTTGCGATGGAGTTGAAAAATAAAATTTAATTAATTTTTAACACCTAGTATAGTCTATTATGTTTGGTTCTTAGTGATGAAAAAAATCTATAATCCATGGGATGGTGAAGAAAAAAGCTAAAATATTTGTCATTCATTTATAGTCTTTTAACTCTCTAGCATACTGACGAAGAAACATGAAATTTTGTGACAGAGAAGAAACATATTGAACATAATTACATCTAATTTACCATAATTCAATGTGAAAAAGGAAAATATAAATAAGTTTGAGCTTAATTATTTAATGTTAATTTTTACCTATATTATATAAAATATATGGCATGGATTATAGTCTTTTAACTCTATTTTTTAGTGTGGAAAAACCTAAAATATTATGATGGAGTTGAAATATAAAATTTAGTTAATTATTTACACCTACTATAGTCTATTATGTTTTGTTCTTAGTGATGAAAAAACCTAAGACTTTTGGATGGTCTGGAAAAAACCTAAAATATTTGTCATTCATTTATAGTCTTTTAACGCTGTGGCTAACTGACGAAGAAACATGAAATTTTGTCATGGAGAAGAAACATGTTGAACATAATTACATCTAATTTACCATAATTCAATGTGAAAAAGGTAAATATAAATAAGTTGAGCTTAATTATTTAATTTTAATTTTTACCAATTTTATATAAAATATATGTCATGGATTATAAACTTTTGACTATGTTTTTTAGTGGGGAAAAACCTAACATTTTGCGATGGAGTTGAAAAATAAAATTTAATTAATTTTTTACACCTAGCATAGTCTATTATGTTTGGTTCTTAGTGATGAAAAAAATCTATAATCCATGGGATGGTGAAGAAAAAAGCTAAAATATTTGTCATTCATTTATAGTCTTTTAACTCTCTAGCATACTGACGAAGAAACATGAAATTTTGTGTCAGAGAAGAAACATATTGAACATAATTACATCTAATTTACCATAATTCAAATTGAAAAAGGTAAATATAAATAACTTTCGGCTTAATTATTTAATGTTAATTTATACCTATATTATATAAAATATATGGCATGGATTATCGTCTTTTAACTATGTTTTTTAGTGGGGAAAAACCTAAAATTTTTTGATGGAGTTGAAAAATAAAATTTAATTAATTTTTTACACCTAGTATAGTCTATAATGTTTGGTTCATATTGATGAAAAAAATCTAAGACTTTGGGATGGTGAAGAAAAAACCTAAAATATTTGTCATTCATTTATAGTCTTTTAACGTTGTGGCTAACTGACGAAGAAACATGAAATTTTGTGACGGAGAAGAAACATATTGAACATAATTACATCTAATTTACCATAATTCAATGTGAAAAAGGTAAATATAAATAAGTTTGAGCTTAATTATTTAATGTTAATTTTTACCTATATTATATAAAATATATGGCATGGATTATAGTCTTTTAACTCTATTTTTTAGTGTGGAAAAACCTAAAATATTATGATGGAGTTGAAATATAAAATTTAGTTAATTATTTACACCTACTATAGTCTATTATGTTTTGTTCTTAGTGATGAAAAAACCTAAGACTTTTGGATGGTCTAGAAAAAACCTAAAATATTTGTCATTCATTTATAGTCTTTTAACGTTGTGGCTAACTGACGAAGAAACATGAAATTTTGTGACGGAGAAGAAACATGTTGAACATAATTACATCTAATTTACCATAATTCAATGTGAAAAAGGTAAATATAAATAAGTTTGAGCTTAATTATTTAATTTTAATTTTTACCAATATTATATAAAATATATGTCATGGATTATAGACTTTTGACTATGTTTTTTAGTGGGGAAAAACCTAACATTTTGCGATGGAGTTGAAAAATAAAATTTAATTAATTTTTTACACCTAGTATAGTCTATTATGTTTGGGTCTTAGTGATGAAAAAAAATCTATAATCTATGGGATGGTGAAAAAAAAAAGCTAACATATTTGTCATTCATTTATAATCTTTTAACTCTCTGGCATACTGACTAAGAAACATGAAATTTTGTGACAGAGAAGAAACATATTGAACATAATTACATCTAATTTACCATAATTCAAAGTGATAAAGGTAAATATAAATAACTTTCGGCTTAATTATTTAATGTTAATTTATACCTATATTATATAAAATACATGGCATGGATTATCGTCTTTTAACTCTGTTTTTTAGTGGGGAAAAACCTAAAATTTTGTGATGGAGTTGAAAAATAAAATTTAATTAATTTTTTACACCTAGTATAGTCTATAATGTTTGGTTCATATTCATGAAAAAAATCTAAGACTTTGGGATGGTGAAGAAGAAACCTAAAATATTTGTCATTCATTTATAGTCTTTTAACGCTGTGGCTTACTGACGAAGAAACATGAAATTTTGTGACGGAGAAGAAACATATTGAACATAATTACACCTAATTTACCATAATTCAATGTGAAAAAGGTAAATATAAATAAGTTTGAGCTTAATTATTTAATGTTAATTTTTACCTATATTATATAAAATATATGGCATGGATTATAGTCTTTTAACTCAATTTTTTAGTGTGGAAAAACCTAAAATTTTATGATGGAGTTGAAATATAAAATTTAGTTAATTATTTACACCTACTATAGTCTATTATGTTTTGTTCTTAGTGATGAAAAAACCTAAGACTTTTGGATGGTCTAGAAAAAACCTAAAATATTTGTCATTCATTTATAGTCTTTCAACGCTGTGGCTAACTGACGAAGAAACATGAAATTTTGTGACGGAGAAGAAACATGTTGAACATAATTACATCTAATTTACCATAATTCAATGTGAAAAAGGTAAATATAAATAAGTTTGAGCTTAATTATTTAATTTTAATTTTTACCAATATTATATAAAATATATGTCATGGATTATAGACTTTTGACTATGTTTTTTAGTGGGGAAAAACCTAACATTTTGCGATGGAGTTGAAAAATAAAATTTAATTAATTTTTTACACCTAGTATAGTCTATTATGTTTGGTTCTTAGTGATGAAAAAAATCTATAATCCATGGGATGGTGAATAAAAAAGCTAAAATATTTGTCATTCATTTATAATCTTTTAACTCTCTGGCATACTGACTAAGAAACATGAAATTTTGTGACAGAGAAGAAACATATTGAACATAATTACATGTAATTTACCATAATTCAAAGTGATAAAGGTAAATATAAATAACTTTGAGCTTAATTATTTAATGTTAATTTATACCTATATTATATAAAATACATGACATGGATTAACGTCTTTTAACTCTGTTTTTTAGTGGGGAAAAACCTAAAATTTTGTGATGGAGTTGAAAAATAAAATTTAATTAATTTTTTACACCTAGTATAGTCTATAATGTTTGGTTCATAGTGATGAAAAAAATATAAGACTTTGGGATGGTGAAGAAAAAACCTAAAATATTTGTCATTCATTTATAGTCTTTTAACGCTGTGGCTAACTGACGAAGAAACATGAAATTTTGTGACGGAGAAGAAACATATTGAACATAATTACATCTAATTTACCATAATTCAATGTGAAAAAGGTAAATATAAATAAGTTTGAGCTTAATTATTTAATGTTAATTTTTACCTATATTATATAAAATATATGGCATGGATTATAGTCTTTTAACTCTATTTTTTAGTGTGGAAAAACCTAAAATATTATGATGGAGTTGAAATATAAAATTTAGTTAATTATGTACACCTACTGTAGTCTATTATGTTTGGTTCTTAGTGATGAAAAAAATTTAATACTTTGGGATGGTGAAGAAAAAACCTAAAATATTTGTCATTCATTTATAGTCTTTTAACGCTGTGGCTAACTGACGAAGAAACATGAAATTTTGTGACGGAGAAGAAACATATTGAACACATTTACATCTAATTTACCATAATTCAATGTGAAAAAGGTAAATTTAAATATGTTGGAGCTTAATTATTTAATGTTAATTTTTACCTATATTATATAAAATATATGGCATGGATTATATAGTCTTTTAACTCTGTTTTTTAGTGGGGAAAAACCTAAAATTTTGTGATGGAGTTGAAAAATAATTTTTAATTATTTTTTTACACCTACTGTAGTCTATTATGTTTGGTTCTTAGTGATGAAAAAACCTAAGACTTTGGGATGGTGAAGAAAAAACCTAAAATATTTGTCATTCATTTATAGTCTTTTAACGCTGTGGCTAACTGACGAAAAAACATGAAATTTTGTGACGGAGGAGAAACATATTGAACATATTTACATCTAATTTACCATAATTCAATGTGAAAAAGGTAAATATAAATAAGTTTGAGCTCAATTATTTAATGTTAAGTTTTTACCTATAGTATTTAAAATATATGGCATGGATTATAGTCTTTTAACTCTGTTTTTTAGTGGGGAAAAACCTAAAATTTTGTGATGGAGTTGAAAAATAAATTTTAATTATTTTTTTACACCTAGTATAGTCTATTATGTTTGGTTCTTAGTGTTTAAAAAACCTAAGACTTTGGGATGGTGAAGAAAAAACCTAAAATATTTGTCATTAATTTATAGTCTTTTAACGTTGTGGCTAACTGACGAAGAAACATGAAATTTTGTGATGGAGAAGAAACATATTGAACATATTTACATCTAATTTACCATAATTCAATATGAAAAAGGTAAATATAAATAAGTTTGAGCTTAATTATTTAGTTTTAATTTTTACCAATATTATAAAAAATGTATGTCATGGATTGTGGTCTTTCAACTATGTTTTTTAGTGGGGAAAAACCTAAAATTTTGTGATGGAGTTGAAAAATAAAATTTAATTAATTTTTTACACCTAGTATAGTCTATTATGTTTGGTTCTTAGTGATGAAAAAAATCTAAGACTTTGGGATGGTGAAGAAAAAACCTAAAATATTTGTCATTCATTTATAGTCTTTTAACACTGTGGCTAACTGACGAAGAAACATGAAATTTTGTGACGGAGAAGAAACATATTGAACACATTTACATCTTATTTACCATAATTCAATGTGAAAAAGGTAAATTTAAATATGTTGGAGCTTAATTATTTAATGTTAATTTTTACCTATATTATATAAAATATATGGCATGGATTATGGTCTTTCAACTCTGTTTTTTAGTGGGGAAAAACCTAAAATTTTGTGATGGAGTTGAAAAATAAATTTTAATTATTTTTTTACACCTACTGTAGTCTATTATGTTTGGTTCTTAGTGATGAAAAAACCTAAGACTTTGGGATGGTGAAGAAAAAACCTAAAATATTTGTCATTCATTTATAGTCTTTTAACGTTGTGGCTAACTGACGAAGAAACATGAAATTTTGTGACGGAGAAGAAACATATTGAACATATTTACATCTAATTTACCATAATTCAATGTGAAAAAGGTAAATATAAGTATGTTGGAGCTTAATTATTTAGTTTTAATTTTTACCAATATTATATAAAATATATGTCATGGATTATGGTCTTTCGACTCTGTTTTTTAGTGGGGAAAAACCTAAAATTTTGTGATGGAGTCGAAAAATAAAATTTAATTAATTTTCTACACCTAGTATAGTCTATTATGTTTGGTTCTTATTGATGAAAAAAATCTAAGACTTTGGGATGGTGAAGAAAAAACCTAAAATATTTGTCATTCATTTATAGTCTTTTAACGCTGTGGCTAACTGACAAAGAAACATGAAATTTTGTGACGGAGAAGAAACATATTGAACACATTTACATCTAATTTACCATAATTCAATGTGAAAAAGGTAAATTTAAATATGTTGGAGCTTAATTATTTAATGTTAATTTTTACCTATATTATATAAAATATATGGCATGGATTATGGTCTTTCAACTCTGTTTTTTAGTGGGGAAAAACCTAAAATTTTGTGATGGAGTTGAAAAATAAATTTTAATTATTTTTTTACACCTACTGTAGTCTATTATGTTTGGTTCTTAGTGATGAAAAAACCTAAGACTTTGGGATGGTGAAGAAAAAACCTAAAATATTTGTCATTCATTTATAGTCTTTTAACGCTGTGGCTAACTGACGAAGAAACATGAAATTTTGTGACGGAGAAGAAACATATTGAACATATTTACATCTAACTTACCATAATTCAATGTGAAAAAGGTAAATATAAATAAGTTTGAGCTGAATTATTTAATGTTAATTTTTACCTATAGTATTTAAAATATATGGCATGGATTATAGTCTTTCAACTCTATTTTTTAGTGGGGAAAAACCTAAAATTTTATGATGGAGTTGAAAAATAAAATTTAATTATTTTTTTACACCTAGTATAGTCTATTATGTTTGGTTCTTAGTGATGAAAAAAATCTAAGACTTTGGGATGGTGAAGAAAAAACCTAAAATATTTGTCATTCATTTATAGTCTTTTAACGCTGTGGCTAACTGACGAAGAAACATGAAATTTTGTGACGGAGAAGAAACATATTGAACACATTTACATCTAATTTACCATAATTCAATGTGAAAAAGGTAAATTTAAATATATTGGAGCTTAATTATTTAATGTTAATTTTTACCTATAGTATTTAAAATATATGGCATGGATTATAGTCTTTTAACTCTATTTTTTAGTGGGGAAAAACCTAAAATTTTATGATGGAGTTGAAAAATAAAATTTAATTATTTTTTTACACCTAGTATAGTCTATTATGTTTGGTTCTTAGTGATGAAAAAACCTAAGACTTTGGGATGGTGAAGAAAAAACCTAAAATATTTGTCATTCATTTATAGTCTTTTAACGCTGTGGCTAACTGACGAAGAAACATGAAATTTTGTGATGGAGAAGAAACATATTGAACATATTTACATCTAATTTACCATAATTCAATGTGAAAAAGGTAAATATAAATATGTTGGAGCTTAATTATTTAGTTTTAATTTTTACCAATATTATATAAAATATATGTCATGGATTATGGTCTTTCAACTCTGTTTTTTAGTGGGGAAAAACCTAAAATTTTGTGATGGAGTTGAAAAATAAAATTTAATTAATTTTCTACACCTAGTATAGTCTATTATGTTTGGTTCTTAGTGATGAAAAAAATCTAAGACTTTGGGATGGTGAAGAAAAAACCTAAAATATTTGTCATTCATTTATAGTCTTTTAACGCTGTGGCTAACTGACGAAGAAACATGAAATTTTGTGACGGAGAAGAAACATATTGAACATATTTACATCTAACTTACCATAATTCAATGTGAAAAAGGTAAATATAAATAAGTTTGAGCTGAATTATTTAATGTTAATTTTTACCTATAGTATTTAAAATATATGGCATGGATTATAGTCTTTTAACTCTATTTTTTAGTGGGGAAAAACCTAAAATTTTATGATGGAGTTGAAAAATAAAATTTAATTATTTTTTTACACCTAGTATAGTCTATTATGTTTGGTTCTTAGTGATGAAAAAAATCTAAGACTTTGGGATGGTGAAGAAAAAACCTAAAATATTTGTCATTCATTTATAGTCTTTTAACGCTGTGGCTAACTGACGAAGAAACATGAAATTTTGTGACGGAGAAGAAACATATTGAACACATTTACATCTAATTTACCATAATTCAATGTGAAAAAGGTAAATTTAAATATGTTGGAGCTTAATTATTTAATGTTAATTTTTACCTATAGTATTTAAAATATATGGCATGGATTATAGTCTTTTAACTCTATTTTTTAGTGGGGAAAAACCTAAAATTTTATGATGGAGTTGAAAAATAAAATTTAATTATTTTTTTACAACTAGTATAGTCTATTATGTTTGGTTCTTAGTGATGAAAAAACCTAAGACTTTGGGATGGTGAAGAAAAAACCTAAAATATTTGTCATTCATTTATAGTCTTTTAACGCTGTGGCTAACTGACGAAGAAACATGAAATTTTGTGAGGGAGAAGAAACATATTGAACATATTTACATCTAATTTACCATAATTCAATGTGAAAAAGGTAAATATAAATATGTTGGAGCTTAATTATTTAGTTTTAATTTTTACCAATATTATATAAAATATATGTCATGGATTATGGTCTTTCAACTCTGTTTTTTAATGGGGAAAAACCTAAAATTTTGTGATGGAGTTGAAAAATAAAATTTAATTAATTTTCTACACCTAGTATAGTCTATTATGTTTTGTTCTTAGTGATGAAAAAAATCTAAGACTTTGGGATGGTGAAGAAAAAACCTAAAATATTTGTCATTCATTTATAGTCTTTTAACGCTGTGGCTAACTGACGAAGAAACATGAAATTTTGTGCCGGAGAAGAAACATATTGAACACATTTACATCTAGTTTACCATAATTCAATGTGAAAAAGGTAAATTTAAATATGTTGGAGCTTAATTATTTAATGTTAATTTTTACCTATAGTATTTAAAATATATGGCATGGATTATAGTCTTTTAACTCTATTTTTTAGTGGGGAAAAACCTAAAATTTTATGATGGAGTTGAAAAATAAAATTTAATTATTTTTTTACACCTAGTATAGTCTATTATGTTTGGTTCTTAGTGATGAAAAAACCTAAGACTTTGGGATGGTGAAGAAAAAACCTAAAATATTTGTCATTCATTTATAGTCTTTTAACGCTGTGGCTAACTGACGAAGAAACATGAAATTTTGTGAGGGAGAAGAAACATATTGAACATATTTACATCTAATTTACCATAATTCAATGTGAAAAAGGTAAATATAAATATGTTGGAGCTTAATTATTTAGTTTTAATTTTTACCAATATTATATAAAATATATGTCATGGATTATGGTCTTTCAACTCTGTTTTTTAGTGGGGAAAAACCTAAAATTTTGTGATGGAGTTGAAAAATAAAATTTAATTAATTTTCTACACCTAGTATAGTCTATTATGTTTGGTTCTTAGTGATGAAAAAAATCTAAGACTTTGGGATGGTGAAGAAAAAACCTAAAATATTTGTCATTCATTTATAGTCTTTTAACGCTGTGGCTAACTGACGAAGAAACATGAAATTTTGTGCCGGAGAAGAAACATATTGAACACATTTACATCTAATTTACCATAATTCAATGTGAAAAAGGTAAATTTAAATATGTTGGAGCTTAATTATTTAATGTTAATTTTTACCTATAGTATTTAAAATATATGGCATGGATTATAGTCTTTTAACTCTATTTTTTAGTGGGGAAAAACCTAAAATTTTATGATGGAGTTGAAAAATAAAATTTAATTATTTTTTTACACCTAGTATAGTCTATTATGTTTGGTTCTTAGTGATGAAAAAACCTAAGACTTTGGGATGGTGAAGAAAAAACCTAAAATATTTGTCATTCATTTATAGTCTTTTAACGCTGTGGCTAACTGACGAAGAAACATGAAATTTTGTGATGGAGAAGAAACATATTGAACATATTTACATCTAATTTACCATAATTCAATGTGAAAAAGGTAAATATAAATATGTTGGAGCTTAATTATTTAGTTTTAATTTTTACCAATATTATATAAAATATATGTCATGGATTATGGTCTTTCAACTCTGTTTTTTAGTGGGGAAAAACCTAAAATTTTGTGATGGAGTTGAAAAATAAAATTTAATTAATTTTCTACACCTAGTATAGTCTATTATGTTTGGTTCTTAGTGATGAAAAAAATCTAAGACTTTGGGATGGTGAAGAAAAAACCTAAAATATTTGTCATTCATTTATAGTCTTTTAACGCTGTGGCTAACTGACGAAGAAACATGAAATTTTGTGACGGAGAAGAAACATATTGAACATATTTACATCTAACTTACCATAATTCAATGTGAAAAAGGTAAATATAAATAAGTTTGAGCTGAATTATTTAATGTTAATTTTTACCTATAGTATTTAAAATATATGGCATGGATTATAGTCTTTTAACTCTATTTTTTAGTGGGGAAAAACCTAAAATTTTATGATGGAGTTGAAAAATAAAATTTAATTATTTTTTTACACCTAGTATAGTCTATTATGTTTGGTTCTTAGTGATGAAAAAAATCTAAGACTTTGGGATGGTGAAGAAAAAACCTAAAATATTTGTCATTCATTTATAGTCTTTTAACGCTGTGGCTAACTGACGAAGAAACATGAAATTTTGTGACGGAGAAGAAACATATTGAACACATTTACATCTAATTTACCATAATTCAATGTGAAAAAGGTAAATTTAAATATGTTGGAGCTTAATTATTTAATGTTAATTTTTACCTATAGTATTTAAAATATATGGCATGGATTATAGTCTTTTAACTCTATTTTTTAGTGGGGAAAAACCTAAAATTTTATGATGGAGTTGAAAAATAAAATTTAATTATTTTTTTACAACTAGTATAGTCTATTATGTTTGGTTCTTAGTGATGAAAAAACCTAAGACTTTGGGATGGTGAAGAAAAAACCTAAAATATTTGTCATTCATTTATAGTCTTTTAACGCTGTGGCTAACTGACGAAGAAACATGAAATTTTGTGAGGGAGAAGAAACATATTGAACATATTTACATCTAATTTACCATAATTCAATGTGAAAAAGGTAAATATAAATATGTTGGAGCTTAATTATTTAGTTTTAATTTTTACCAATATTATATAAAATATATGTCATGGATTATGGTCTTTCAACTCTGTTTTTTAGTGGGGAAAAACCTAAAATTTTGTGATGGAGTTGAAAAATAAAATTTAATTAATTTTCTACACCTAGTATAGTCTATTATGTTTTGTTCTTAGTGATGAAAAAAATCTAAGACTTTGGGATGGTGAAGAAAAAACCTAAAATATTTGTCATTCATTTATAGTCTTTTAACGCTGTGGCTAACTGACGAAGAAACATGAAATTTTGTGCCGGAGAAGAAACATATTGAACACATTTACATCTAATTTACCATAATTCAATGTGAAAAAGGTAAATTTAAATATGTTGGAGCTTAATTATTTAATGTTAATTTTTACCTATAGTATTTAAAATATATGGCATGGATTATAGTCTTTTAACTCTATTTTTTAGTGGGGAAAAACCTAAAATTTTATGATGGAGTTGAAAAATAAAATTTAATTATTTTTTTACACCTAGTATAGTCTATTATGTTTGGTTCTTAGTGATGAAAAAACCTAAGACTTTGGGATGGTGAAGAAAAAACATAAAATATTTGTCATTCATTTATAGTCTTTTAACGCTGTGGCTAACTGACGAAGAAACATGAAATTTTGTGATGGAGAAGAAACATATTGAACATATTTACATCTAATTTACCATAATTCAATGTGAAAAAGGTAAATATAAATATGTTGGAGCTTAATTATTTATTTTTAATTTTTACCAATATTATATAAAATATATGTCATGGATTATGGTCTTTCAACTCTGTTTTTTAGTGGGGAAAAACCTAAAATTTTGTGATGGAGTTGAAAAATAAAATTTAATTAATTTTCTACACCTAGTATAGTCTATTATGTTTGGTTCTTAGTGATGAAAAAAATCTAAGACTTTGGGATGGTGAAGAAAAAACCTAAAATATTTGTCATTCATTTATAGTCTTTTAACGCTGTGGCTAACTGACGAAGAAACATGAAATTTTGTGCCGGAGAAGAAACATATTGAACACATTTACATCTAATTTACCATAATTCAATGTGAAAAAGGTAAATTTAAATATGTTGGAGCTTAATTATTTAATGTTAATTTTTACCTATAGTATTTAAAATATATGGCATGGATTATAGTCTTTTAACTCTATTTTTTAGTGGGGAAAAACCTAAAATTTTATGATGGAGTTGAAAAATAAAATTTAATTATTTTTTTACACCTAGTATAGTCTATTATGTTTGGTTCTTAGTGATGAAAAAACCTAAGACTTTGGGATGGTGAAGAAAAAACCTAAAATATTTGTCATTCATTTATAGTCTTTTAACGCTGTGGCTAACTGACGAAGAAACATGAAATTTTGTGATGGAGAAGAAACATATTGAACATATTTACATCTAATTTACCATAATTCAATGTGAAAAAGGTAAATATAAATATGTTGGAGCTTAATTATTTAGTTTTAATTTTTACCAATATTATATAAAATATATGTCATGGATTATGGTCTTTCAACTCTGTTTTTTAGTGGGGAAAAACCTAAAATTTTGTGATGGAGTTGAAAAACAAAATTTAATTAATTTTATACACCTAGTATAGTCTATTATGTTTGGTTCTTAGTGATGAAAAAAATCTAAGACTTTGGGATGGTGAAGAAAAAACCTAAAATATTTGTCATTCATTTATAGTCTTTTAACGCTGTGGCTAACTGACGAAGAAACATGAAATTTTGTGACGGAGAAGAAACATATTGAACATATTTACATCTAACTTACCATAATTCAATGTGAAAAAGGTAAATATAAATAAGTTTGAGCTGAATTATTTAATGTTAATTTTTACCTATAGTATTTAAAATATATGGCATGGATTATAGTCTTTTAACTCTATTTTTTAGTGGGGAAAAACCTAAAATTTTATGATGGAGTTGAAAAATAAAATTTAATTATTTTTTTACACCTAGTATAGTCTATTACGTTTGGTTCTTAGTGATGAAAAAAATCTAAGACTTTGGGATGGTGAAGAAAAAACCTAAAATATTTGTCATTCATTTATAGTCTTTTAACGCTGTGGCTAACTGACGAAGAAACATGAAATTTTGTGACGGAGAAGAAACATATTGAACACATTTACATCTAATTTACCATAATTCAATGTGAAAAAGGTAAATTTAAATATGTTGGAGCTTAATTATTTAATGTTAATTTTTACCTATAGTATTTAAAATATATGGCATGGATTATAGTCTTTTAACTCTATTTTTTAGTGGGGAAAAACCTAAAATTTTATGATGGAGTTGAAAAATAAAATTTAATTATTTTTTTACAACTAGTATAGTCTATTATGTTTGGTTCTTAGTGATGAAAAAACCTAAGACTTTGGGATGGTGAAGAAAAAACCTAAAATATTTGTCATTCATTTATAGTCTTTTAACGCTGTGGCTAACTGACGAAGAAACATGAAATTTTGTGAGGGAGAAGAAACATATTGAACATATTTACATCTAATTTACCATAATTCAATGTGAAAAAGGTAAATATAAATATGTTGGAGCTTAATTATTTAGTTTTAATTTTTACCAATATTATATAAAATATATGTCATGGATTATGGTCTTTCAACTCTGTTTTTTAGTGGGGAAAAACCTAAAATTTTGTGATGGAGTTGAAAAATAAAATTTAATTAATTTTCTACACCTAGTATAGTCTATTATGTTTTGTTCTTAGTGATGAAAAAAATCTAAGACATTGGGATGGTGAAGAAAAAACCTAAAATATTTGTCATTCATTTATAGTCTTTTAACGCTGTGGCTAACTGACGAAGAAACATGAAATTTTGTGCCGGAGAAGAAACATATTGAACACATTTACATCTAATTTACCATAATTCAATGTGAAAAAGGTAAATTTAAATATGTTGGAGCTTAATTATTTAATGTTAATTTTTACCTATAGTATTTAAAATATATGGCATGGATTATAGTCTTTTAACTCTATTTTTTAGTGGGGAAAAACCTAAAATTTTATGATGGAGTTGAAAAATAAAATTTAATTATTTTTTTACACCTAGTATAGTCTATTATGTTTGGTTCTTAGTGATGAAAAAACCTAAGACTTTGGGATGGTGAAGAAAAAACATAAAATATTTGTCATTCATTTATAGTCTTTTAACGCTGTGGCTAACTGACGAAGAAACATGAAATTTTGTGATGGAGAAGAAACATATTGAACATATTTACATCTAATTTACCATAATTCAATGTGAAAAAGGTAAATATAAATATGTTGGAGCTTAATTATTTATTTTTAATTTTTACCAATATTATATAAAATATATGTCATGGATTATGGTCTTTCAACTCTGTTTTTTAGTGGGGAAAAACCTAAAATTTTGTGATGGAGTTGAAAAATAAAATTTAATTAATTTTCTACACCTAGTATAGTCTATTATGTTTGGTTCTTAGTGATGAAAAAAATCTAAGACTTTGGGATGGTGAAGAAAAAACCTAAAATATTTGTCATTCATTTATAGTCTTTTAACGCTGTGGCTAACTGACGAAGAAACATGAAATTTTGTGCCGGAGAAGAAACATATTGAACACATTTACATCTAATTTACCATAATTCAATGTGAAAAAGGTAAATTTAAATATGTTGGAGCTTAATTATTTAATGTTAATTTTTACCTATAGTATTTAAAATATATGGCATGGATTATAGTCTTTTAACTCTATTTTTTAGTGGGGAAAAACCTAAAATTTTATGATGGAGTTGAAAAATAAAATTTAATTATTTTTTTACACCTAGTATAGTCTATTATGTTTGGTTCTTAGTGATGAAAAAACCTAAGACTTTGGGATGGTGAAGAAAAAACATAAAATATTTGTCATTCATTTATAGTCTTTTAACGCTGTGGCTAACTGACGAAGAAACATGAAATTTTGTGATGGAGAAGAAACATATTGAACATATTTACATCTAATTTACCATAATTCAATGTGAAAAAGGTAAATATAAATATGTTGGAGCTTAATTATTTATTTTTAATTTTTACCAATATTATATAAAATATATGTCATGGATTATGGTCTTTCAACTCTGTTTTTTAGTGGGGAAAAACCTAAAATTTTGTGATGGAGTTGAAAAATAAAATTTAATTAATTTTCTACACCTAGTATAGTCTATTATGTTTGGTTCTTAGTGATGAAAAAAATCTAAGACTTTGGGATGGTGAAGAAAAAACCTAAAATATTTGTCATTCATTTATAGTCTTTTAACGCTGTGGCTAACTGACGAAGAAACATGAAATTTTGTGCCGGAGAAGAAACATATTGAACACATTTACATCTAATTTACCATAATTCAATGTGAAAAAGGTAAATTTAAATATGTTGGAGCTTAATTATTTAATGTTAATTTTTACCTATAGTATTTAAAATATATGGCATGGATTATAGTCTTTTAACTCTATTTTTTAGTGGGGAAAAACCTAAAATTTTATGATGGAGTTGAAAAATAAAATTTAATTATTTTTTTACACCTAGTATAGTCTATTATGTTTGGTTCTTAGTGATGAAAAAACCTAAGACTTTGGGATGGTGAAGAAAAAACCTAAAATATTTGTCATTCATTTATAGTCTTTTAACGCTGTGGCTAACTGACGAAGAAACATGAAATTTTGTGATGGAGAAGAAACATATTGAACATATTTACATCTAATTTACCATAATTCAATGTGAAAAAGGTAAATATAAATATGTTGGAGCTTAATTATTTATTTTTAATTTTTACCAATATTATATAAAATATATGTCATGGATTATGGTCTTTCAACTCTGTTTTTTAGTGGGGAAAAACCTAAAATTTTGTGATGGAGTTGAAAAATAAAATTTAATTAATTTTCTACACCTAGTATAGTCTATTATGTTTGGTTCTTAGTGATGAAAAAAATCTAAGACTTTGGGATGGTGAAGAAAAAACCTAAAATATTTGTCATTCATTTATAGTCTTTTAACGCTGTGGCTAACTGACGAAGAAACATGAAATTTTGTGCCGGAGAAGAAACATATTGAACACATTTACATCTAATTTACCATAATTCAATGTGCAAAAGGTAAATTTAAATATGTTGGAGCTTAATTATTTAATGTTAATTTTTACCTATAGTATTTAAAATATATGGCATGGATTATAGTCTTTTAACTCTATTTTTTAGTGGGGAAAAACCTAAAATTTTATGATGGAGTTGAAAAATAAAATTTAATTATTTTTTTACACCTAGTATAGTCTATTATGTTTGGTTCTTAGTGATGAAAAAACCTAAGACTTTGGGATGGTGAAGAAAAAACCTAAAATATTTGTCATTCATTTATAGTCTTTTAACGCTGTGGCTAACTGACGAAGAAACATGAAATTTTGTGATGGAGAAGAAACATATTGAACATATTTACATCTAATTTACCATAATTCAATGTGAAAAAGGTAAATATAAATATGTTGGAGCTTAATTATTTAGTTTTAATTTTTACCAATATTATATAAAATATATGTCATGGATTATGGTCTTTCAACTCTG